>JAAIIK010019642.1:7141-18464 GCA_014706435.1 Silurus glanis | reverse complement strand
CACACACACACACACACACACACACACACACACACACACACACACACTGTGTACAATAATTTGACCAAATATGGTCAAACCAAAAACCAGCGAAGGAGATTTGTTCGGTCAAAGTAAAAAAAAACGTGGCACACCAAACAGGAATTTTATATTATATAACTAAAGTCACAAATTTGCAATCTGTTAGCATCCATTTCTATGCATACGTCTGTGTGTGTGTGCGTTTGTGTGATGCAGTTGTAGCTGCAGAGATTTAGCATTGAGCTCCTCTGCTTCTTAACTAGCTATACATTTTAAAGTCACATAATCACCATAACAATAAAACAAGAAGAAAAAAAAGCAGGGTAGGCGTATTTTTTTTTTTCTGAAACGCTGTTTCCTGCTGTTTGGAGGAAACAATAGAGCAGCTGGATTCACTGCATCACTTCTGGACCACTGTGCGTCAGGTTACGGTGTTACCAAAAAAAACAAAAAAAAAAAATGGAATTGAGGTGAAAATAAGGAATTAGAAAATATGACATTCTTTTGATTGGTATATTCCATTTGTGTTGTTTTTTCGTTTGATGCTTTTGGGGATGCTCACTGTGACTAATCTACATCTTATTTAGCTCTTCCTATTAGTTACTCATTCAATGCACGTAGTTATCTTTACAGATAAAGGAAGAAACTCTAGTGGTGGTAATCACAACACCCAATAATCAAATCTGCAATATCCACAGTGTTCAGTTGAAATTCCCAGTTACGTTTAGGGCATTTTGTCGACGCGACTTACAAAAGTGCTTTAAATCAATAAATACATTCTGATACTGGTTCATTAGGACACAGAATAAGTACCATAAGTCTGAAACAAGAAAAAATAAATATTTTTTTCTGAGAAGTGCTTATCTAAGAACTGCTCGATGAGGTTGGTCTTTAGACATCATATAAAGACTGCTAGTGACTCAGGTGTTCAGACATCAAACGAAAGTTTGTTTCTCCGCCTCGGGCCAAAACAGTGAAAAGGATGAAAGCATGTGTTCATGGTACCCTGAGAGATGGCAGGATCAGTGGTGCAGTGGTAGAGGATGAACAGATCACAGGACCAATAGTAGAGGATGGAGGGAGCAGTAGCAGTGCAGTCATTTATTTGAACTGAATGAAGAGGGTCTCTGTACACAACGTTGCAGAATCACAGTTGAGTCATGTTGAGATCTGAATGATACGAGAGACAGGAGAATCTCTAATTGTTGAAAAATTGTCGCGTTATTATAGTAATGACTCGCTTCGGAAAAAATAATCAACTTCTGGATGGTAACATTTATTCAGTCTTTAGTCGCACTTCATAAACTGTTTCCCAATAAATGACCTGTTTTATAGTGTGTTATTCCTGTTCTTTGGAGCTGAAGAAAATACAGAACCTATTTAATTACTAATAATTTATCCTAAACCAATGGGTCAGGAGCTGCACACACACACACACACACACACACACACACACACACACACAGCTCGATTCGTCAATCGGTAAGGTGATTACGGCAGTCTAACCCCCTCTTTTTTTGCTAATGCTTTGAAAACTATTCTCTGCCTCGACTTTCTTAATCTACTTGATCACAAGACTAAACAAAGCCAAATAATGGGTCTCTTTTCCACCTATTGTTTAGCCTGACACCAATCAGCTAAAAGACCCTTCACATGGCTGCTGCAGCACATAAATTATTGATTAAACCACAACACACACACACACACACACCAAACACAAACACACAAACATTTAGCCACACACACACACACACACACACACACACACACACACACATTACTTTAAGAAAAATGGGATAGCCACAATGGTGCACACTAATCCTCATAAACCTAAATCCAATTTGCAACTCCTCAAACAGTTTTGTTGTTGCAAAAGTTAGTATAACAAACACTGTTACATGTGCAAAAATGTATGGACACCTCCCCATAAGGTTGGCGTGTACTTCTTGAACATCTTATTTTGGATGTTGAGGGTGAGGACGCCTGGGGTGCAGCGTTGTCGATGTGGCCAAGGTGAGAGAGGTGTGATTGAGACAGTTTGGACATTTGTGCATGCTGAGGATGGAGCCACCAGGTAGGAGGAAAAGAGTAACATCAAGAAGGAGGTATATGGATGTGGTGAGGGAAGGCGTGCAGGTGATCCACTGTGGTGACCCCTGACGGGAGCAGCAGAAAGATGTTTTTTTATAATCAATAATTGGAAAGATAAGATTAAATAATTTTTTTTAAATCTGAATTCGTGGTTGGAAATGTGCAGAGCAAATACAGCTTTACACTGGACCACTGCTGATAAATAATAATAATAATAATAAAAATAAAAAAAAATACGCTTTCCTAGCCTACGAGGGATCGTTCAGCCTTGCAATCTTAATTAATGACGATTTTAGTCCTGGCTACAGCAGCAGAAATGTCGAGAACAATTGGGAGGCAAAGGATTAATTAAAAGAAAAAAGAAAAGAAAGAAAGAAATAACAACAGGGCACATGTTCAGGTTAAACAAGCAGGTCAGGGTATTTCCCCACTTCTTTTAAAGTGGAGCGATGAATAGTCCTTTCCATCCTTCTTTAAGCCACAAAAAGAGAGAGAGGAGTGAATCAATATTCTTTACTGGTTTAACATTTTGACAGCAAGGAATGTGGCTGGAACGAAGCTCTTACTGTTAAAACTCACAATGGAAATGGGTATAATGCACGTCTCATTCGCTTGAATTAAATAGACGACGGCTTTCGCAGATGTCCGTTTGTGCGTATTTTTATTTTCCACTGTTCCAAAACCCTGTAGTCCTTGAGCTTACAGATAAGACACACAAGCCAGGCTCACTTCCAATAGGAGCAAATGGCCTTCATTCAATCAGCTGCATCCTCCGTTTATCCCTTTGACTGAAACTCTGCCCGAGTGGAGATTGTCCATCATCTGTGCTCCACAAACACACACTCCCTAACACACACTATATTTTCTTTTGCATTAGATCTGATTTAGTTCAAGAACATTTTAGGGTCTCCGAGTGACAGCATGGATATGGACATCCATAAAAACATGACCATGCCCTTAAATCAGTCATCATTCCTGCTCTAGGGCTCTGGAAGACCATCAGGAGAATGCTAGTCTTAATAAAATAAAATAAAATAATAATAATAATAATAATAATAATACTTTGTCGCAATGGCAGCGGAAGGATAACAAAGTTGCTGATGTACTTCATATCTTCGCAATTCGTGAGAACCTGGAATAAACCAAATGCATGAGAAAGGAGGAGAGGTGTTAAGGACAAGAAAGCTACGAATGGCAACCATCAAATACAGACAGGTGCACTGAAGCTTGTAATGTGAACACAGCCCAAGATTGGTCCTTCAGGAAGTTAGGATGCATCTTCACTGTGCCTTGTCGTGTGCTGACTGTGAGAAGAAAAGGTTAAAGGATGGATAGTAGACGGGGAAGAGCTTGTAACTGCGCTCGGCTAAAGATCTCATCAAAGCGAGCGGAGAGATAGCGGGACAGTTCACTCCTGGCTAATCTTTTATTCTCCTCTCCTCCACACTACTCCATCCACTCATTGTGTCTGTCCTGCTGACATTATTCATGCAGCCTGGGTTTAAACTCACAGCCCAGTTACAGCCCATTACAGTCTGCTGTAATGCGTTTCGTGAGCATAGGATGTTGAGGATTTATAAAAAGACACAACAACAGGGTCTTGTTCTAATAGTAAAAAATAATTCATGAAGTGGCAGGTGATGTGTGGCATCAATACAGAAAAAATCTTCTGATTACAGCCGAGTCATCCTTTATGGCCAACAGGATAAAAAAAACAAACAAAAAAAAAAACTGCTCAATAACCTTACACTCCATTCTCATTACCAATAATCATTTTGCTACTGCGGATTTTAAATGATCTTCAATCATCAGGAGAATGTTGGGGTGTTCATGCTGCAGGGTTTTCCCTGTAATCATTTTCCAACACCGAAATCAGCATCCTACTATTGCATGTCATAAGTTAATTGAGTAGAACAGCATATCAAGTAGGAGAATGCGCCGCTGCACACACTGCAATTTTCTTTGTGGAATTCCTTTTCCTCAACAGATATAGAAAATACCACAGGAAATGTGATAGATGTTACCGTTTGAAGCATTAAAGCAAGCTAATGTAGGCGGACAGTGAGTTTACTGTAAACCTGTTCCCAATTTCACTTTCCTCAGTTGCAGCACCGCACCATTAACACTGCAACACCATTACAACAGCAATGCATTTCTAATGCAACACCATTACAACAGCAAAGCATTACCACCGCAACACCATTACAACAGCAATGCATTTGTAATGCAACACCATTACAACAGCAAAGCATTACCACCGCAACACCATTACAACAGCAATGCATTTGTAATGCAACACCATTACAACAGCAGCGCATTACTACTGCAACACCATTACAACGACACCATTACCACTGCAATACCATTATAACAACAACAACGTATTGCCACTGCAACACCAATACAACATCACCATTACCACTGCAATACCATTATAACAACAAAGTATTACCAATGCAACACCATTACAACTGCAACACCAATACAACATCACCATTACCACTGCAATACCATTACAACAACGTAATACCACTGCAAAACCATTAAAACAACAACGCATTACCACTGCAACTTCATTTCAACAGCAACACCATTATAACTCCAACAGTAATAGCATCACTACAGCAACTTCATTACAACTGCAAGTGCATTATGTTGATTTCAGAAGAGGCTTATAATAATAATAATTTAAAAAAATGTAATTATTTAAACAGAATGATTCTAAATTCTTTTCTTTAAATTTACAATGAAGTCATTTCAGTGCTTGAAGGAGGCTGGAATACACCAGGGGAAACCCTGATAAGTCTCTGAGAAGCAAATACTAGAGAGTATAATGTCACTCTGCAGTGCTGTAGAGTATACTCTCACTCTCTCTCTCTCTCTCTCTCTCTCTCTCTCTCACTTAAGAGGATTATAATACAGCTAAAGTAGCAGCTTCTGCCAAGGACAAAGTAGAAGTGATGGCGTCTCCCTTTAACTCGGCTCAAATAAGGCAGCGAAATGCGCTAAAGCTGCCAAAGATGATTCAGGATTGCACCGTATACGGCGTCCAGGCGTCACGGGGTTCACCAGTGGAATAACAAACACTCCCACTGCCACGATGGTGACCAGGAATGTGTTCTGCAGTTTAGTCATTTGTATTTTAGTGGGGAAAAAAGGAGAAATTAGAGGGAGGAAATAAAAAGGCTGAAGTAAAAGCGAGAGGATGAGAAGAACCCGAGAGTTATAACAACGCTGCTTATATGTTACTCTGTAACGTAGAAATTATCCGTTCGGAAAAAAGATTCCACGCATGATAAAGAAAAGGTGTGATAACGCTGTCGAGCCCTGACGGGAGAGATAACCTGTCAGCGCAGAACAGACGAAGAGCCGCAGACCCTGGCGATCGATGACACATCTGGCCCCTTCACTACAGCAATGCGGGTAGAGAGGAAGAGAGGGAGAACAGGGAGTGTGAGAGAGAGAGAGTGAGAGAGAGAGAGAGAAAGAGAGAGTGTGCAGGAAAGAGGGAGATAAATGAAAGCAAAGTAAAGGCTGAGATACAATCTTACTGTCTCGAGAGATGGAAATACACATTCATTTGGAACCACAGCGGTATGGAAGGAGATACTGAAATCAGTTTCGTGCAGAATTCTCACAAGACATTAACTGCTGAATGAGACACTTGTCCCAACTAATGCGATCCGATGTGGAGGGGAGGATACAGATCGGAGGGAAAAAACGGAATCAAATTAACGCAGGAGAACGCCAGATATAACGAAGTGTTATTAAACGACAGGAGCGAGGTTCAGGGTCCTCGAGCCCGAAACATCTCCGCCGTTGTGTTGAGAGAGCAAGCAAAAAAATTTATAAAAAAAATAAATAAATAAATAAAAAAAAAACCAGTACAGCGGCTTTCTCGCACCCCGGTGTGCTCTAGAAAAGTCTGTTCCAGGATCTACCTTGGATCCTTTAGGTTGGGGAATTCGATCACGATTCATGCGAAGTACGATTACTCCATCGTTGAACATTTAAAGGCTCTGGCATGGATTATTTGGTGTTGAATCTATACTGATCTCAGATGTTGACCTAATTTGAGTCCCACAACTCCAGATTACTGTACAAGACTGTAGAAAGAACATTATTCAATCAGATATTTCTCAATCTCCAATCAATCTCTAAATCATACTCTTGGTGTCAGACAGATGATGATAGGTTCCTCTTTTTGAATTTGGTTTCTCTTAAGGTTTCTTACTCACACCATCTAAAGGGAGTTTTTCCTTGCCACAGTCACCCCAGACTTCCTCATCAGAGATAAATACATACATTTTAATTATAAGTGAATCTTTAATTGACCAACATGGAGTGCTGAATGTGTTTCGATTTGCAGAGTCACATATTCATGTCAAAGTCACTTATTAAACAAATGAAAAACGAGTAAATACATACGTACTTTAATACATAATTTTTTTCACTACAGGTGTATATTATATTTTATATACATTCAGTTTTAATTGGATTTCTATTAAAAAAAAACAAAAAAAAACAGATGCATTACTTCAATCTAGAAGAAAGAACTCAAATCATAAAAATGGACCAAAATGACCTTTTTTCTTTTTTGGAATTGGGGTTGAACACGTATTTAAAATTCGGATGGACAGTAGCAAAAAAAAAGAAAAAGTAAGAACGTAAAGCAAATGTAGTTCGGTCACGTCGCTGTTCCTCACCATCTAATCATCTCTCCTCTCTCCTCTCTCAGGTAGCTCATAATCGCTCCTTATGCGACTCAGATTGAATTTGCTTTAGCACACGTTTGCCCTTGCTAATGTGTGACTCCGAGATGGCATGGGATAAAATAGGGCTGCTTTTCTACCAAAAAAATAAAATAAATTATAGCCCACACGTTTATTGAATCCAGTGGGGTGGTTGGTGTGGGGTGGTGGAGTGGAGGAATCCTCTGTATTAAAAATGCACACACTTAACCTTGAGCTCATCTTCTGGACGTAATGCAGCTGCTACAGCAGCCTCCATCAGCCAAACAATCTGCACTGAGAAGGAAATCAAACCCGTTTCCATGGCCTCAGGCGATGTGTGATGATTTGTGCGTGATTGATGCCGTGGCCTACTTATCAGGGTTGGTAATGAAGGAGGAAACCAGGAAAATGCCATATTCACATACACACTTAATAACTCTGATTAAAATCAGATTGAGAGATTAGACATTAGAGATTAATTAAACTTCATTATGTGTACTTGGTACAGCCCCAATAACTCGTGCATTTAAAGCATGCGGTGGCTCCATGGTTAAGGCATTGCACTCGAGTTCAAAAAAGGTCATGAGCTCAAATCCCAGCACCACCACATTTCTAATACTGCTGGATCCAGAGCGATAAATACATACATACATAAATAAATAAATAAATTAAATGTAATGAAATAATAATAATAATAGCAGTTTTAGCTATTTCTTTTTACATTTGAATTGTTGTTGGCAGCACTCATAATGGCAGAGACGCATTTCACAACCAGACACAGGAGTTTCTCAGATCAGTCCAAACTATCTACAGCGTCAAAATATGCTGATCTGCTACAAGGTCAGGCAGGAAACGTGAATTTTTCTACGCTGAGTATCCAATCTATCAAAGTGACCGGTCTCTAATGCGCGCCTTTGCTATAATAAACGAGGTGCTTGGGTTGACCTCGTTAACTTCGACGGGGTACAAAAACGCATTCAATTCAAAACTCGAATTGAGCACTTTCAGGAAGGCTTTGGTTTATCCTTGATACACTGGAGAAACACCTGAGCAAAAGATTCTTCTTTTAAAAACATCCCATTCCATATTTAGTCCCAATTTGCTCTTATAATAACCTTCACTATCCAGAAGGACATTGCACCAAATTTTGGGGTGTGCTTGTGGAGATTTGTCTGAGATAAAGGTGTTTGTAAAAACAGGTACTGATGTAGTTAAGGTGAAGAGCCCTGAGGTGCACTCATCCTTCACATTAATAGGGTTTGATCTCTACAACAGGAGATCTTCCAAAGCTGAATTTGTCATACTGGAACAGGTTTGGGACTCCTATTCTAAAATTTTTTTGCCTCCAGCTTTGTGGAAACAGTTTTAGGAAGAACCACATGTGGGTAGAAAAATCAGGTGTCCCAATACTTGTGTCTGTACAGTGTATGAGAAGGCCTTTTTTTGTTCCCCACCCCCCGATCGCACTAACCTGAGGAGGTAGGTAGGCCCTGGGCTGGCTGAAGAGTGTCGCCCTGCCGGAGGACCTCAGGTTGTGTCCTCTTCTCACACTCTGCTGGACAAAGACTCCAGATAGAGTCTCCTGCAAATCAGAAATGCACATTAGAGCGTCAGATGAGATGGGATCCCAGATGCATTGGATTTAAATAAGAAAAAAAATATGATTGACACAAATAATTAACACTATGTGCTGAATACTGGGTCGGAGAAATGTTTTTTTTTTTTTTTTTTTTTTTTTTTTTTTTTAAAATCGACGTATCATCATTATACAATAAATATGACTGTTATAATTGTGTCACTATCGTGCTCATCCGATGAGCCGACTTTGAGATGATGCCACTGTTTCAGCAATGACAGACTTTGTTTTCAGTAGAACTTCAAGTAAAAAAAAAAAAAAAAAAAAAAAGTTAAAATGTAAGCTCTGCTGGTGCACTTCGTCTAGAAAAAAAAAACGCCATCTTCTCAGTTTCCACCAACTATAGCAATCACACCAGCTGTGTCCCATCAGAGCCCGACATTACTGCCAATTAAACTGCTTCTCAATTAATTATGCTAAAAGTCTTCTTCTATAAACAGTGTGGAAATAAAAGTTCAGAGGAGGCAGAAAGAGACTCTGAGAAACATTGAGCTTCTGTAAAACCCAGAGAGAAGGAGGAAAGCGCAGAGAAACAGACAGAGGGAGTGAAGAAATCCTGAGATTAAAGCGCATCAACCCGTATACCGAGGATTTAACTCCAAGCTTTCATCATGTTCATTTAGCACAATGTTTCCGTGTGTCTACTGTACAATTTACCAACTGTCGTATACACTGTATGGACCCAAGTATTGCAACAGCAATTATTTGTACTTTTTAAGGTCAGGTGTACAAAAAAAACTTCTTGCGCATCTGCAATTATCTACAATTAGACCAATGTACATTCTAAACTAGTGTTGGATATATTTGACCAAATCATTGGACTAGGTTTAATCTAATGCCTTTATTCACAGGACATGATCTTTAAAGCTAAACCATGGAGAAACTAACTAAGTCAATTAAAATAATGATAACCATCGCTGTTATAAAGCATTTGACGCACACAAGCATGCTAATTATATTGACCTATAGTCGGCTGGCAATGTTTTCAAGATCTTAGTACATTTTAAAAGCGTTTATAAATGTGTAATAATCATTTAATTTTATAGTTGCTCGAAACAAAATCGGTGACTTGTCATAATTGGCATGTGCGGGCTATAAAGGCGTGCGATTGAGTTTTACAGATTTTCCCTAGAAAGCAAAGTGTGTGAAGTCACTTCGGTGATTTTGTACGTACATACGAGGCATTCATTAAAGCTCACAGTAATGGTGATACATGCGCTCCGACTCTGATGCGTATACAAGCCCTGTACCCGTGCACACATTTCCATACACGTGTGTTGAGGCAGGAGGCAGTGGAGGTAATAAAGAGGATAATATAGAACTGTGTGTGGGTGTCTAAGGCTCAGATAGCAGCCTCTAATTAGCCCGGTATCGAAGTAGTTATTGTTTGTCATGGCTTGAGGTTTGCTCAACATGCTTTCTCATGATGCTTAAACGCACTCACAAGAGCTATGTGACACGCGAGTCTAATGAGCGCCGGCAGCAACTAATGCGCTGCGAGTTTGCTGGTGTACAACCAGCTCTCACGCCTTATCTCTGTGGCCATGCTTCGGGTGTTGACCCGCTGTTTTGCGCGAGATGTACAGCTCGTAAGCTCAGGGACGCAACTGCCAAATCCATCCCTGTAGAAAGCGGCAAACGTGGAAGCAGAAGAATCCTGAGAGAAGCGCTGGACAATTTACGACCGTTGACTTTTATCGGCCACGTGTTGTTAAAGGGTTATTTCGATTACGATTTCCTTTTAAATCCATCTCTCCTCCCAAGAGGGACAGCCCAGTCTATTGCCACTGATTAGCTTGTCAGAGTGAATAAAGCGTCTGCTCCCTACAGATTAAAATGACAAACCAAAAGGGCACTTTTTTTTTTCCTGCTGGTTAAGCGACTGCTATTTTCCAGTCAACATGCGTCTGGAGGTCAACATAAGGTTTAGCAACAAATGTAGCCTCGGTTTCAAACTTCAAAGCTGCCATATGCGAGTGCACCAGAGGCGAAAAAAACAAGCAGCGTTACGACTGACATTTTAGACCTAAACAACAAAGAACATTATTAAATATTTTAAAAATAATCGTTACATTTCCATTTTTGGATTGACCCTCAAACCTGATTCATGAGACAGAAGTGATCAAAGCTTTTTTCAAAGCCGTTTGAATAGAAAGTGAATGGCTGAGACGCTAAAACAGGAAGTGAGCATGTATTTCAGCAATGCTTTGTTGCATTGGCATTAAACATTCGATGATGCAAAGGATCAAGAAAAGCGAGTTGTGATGTTTAAGGAAACATCTACCTTTCAGAATAAAAGACGTACTGCTTGGACCCCTTAATCGCTGCTACGGGTCACACTTTTTTTTTTTTAATAATGAATGCTGTTGAAGAGATGAAAGGTGTTGATCACTTTGTGTATTTGATTGAGGGCAGTTTAGGAAGTTGTACAAACACCCACACACACACATTTACCAAAACACACACACACACACACACACACACACACACACACAATTAACTGCCTGAAACCTAGAGGTCACTTTCATTTCAGTGCCATTTTCATTTTTTTACCCTTTTAGAATATTCAATCAAACCATGTATGCAGCTTTTCCCTGTAAGAAGATTCAGTAGGACACTTGTTCCTGACAGAAACACACTCCTGAGCGCCAGCAGAATAAAAGTTAATAAGTGATCTGTTTTTGCTAAAAGGCTGGTAATGAGATCCCCTTTATCACAAACTTCTGAGCTAATGTGCTGCGTTGCTAAATATAGTTACAACAGAAACAAACCGCAGCCTGGGTGTGTGCGTGTGCGTGTGTGTGTGTGTGTGTGTGTGTGTGTGTGTGTGTGTGTGTGTGTG
>JAAIIK010019641.1:0-14231 GCA_014706435.1 Silurus glanis | reverse complement strand
CACACACACACACACACACACACACACACACACACACACACACACACACAGAGTTGCCAAAATCAAAAACCGTAAGTGTTGAAAACCAAGATCAAGCTGTTTTTTCAGACTTTCGGGACACCCTGTAGAACAAGCAACCCAAAGGAATTACAGGGTAAAAAAGATATTTTAACAGAAACAAAAGAAAGTTTTACTAACACAGTATAACACTATAGAACACATTGCATTATGGGATTGAGGGGGGCACTCATTTCAAGTCTACCCAGAAAATGCAGTTTTTTTCTGCCTAAACCTCCATATAATAATCCGTGCTTTGTAATTAAAAACCGAATGTTTTAAAACTCGTTTTATTTTTTCATTTCTTATGTTATTCTGTGAAATATCTCTTGTTTTAAATGTTAAAATGATGCTGTTTTGATTTTATTTAATGACAAAAACATTTTCAATATGAAAATAAATAAAATATACAGTATATTGCAGTACATTTTAATACTATACAATGACAATATTATAGTAGGATAATGAATTGGGTAATACATTTAAAATATAGTTTATGGTAATTGTCCTGTAAAAACACAGTACAGTCAGTGAGTGCCAATATTTTACTGGAAATCTATACCAAAATATTTTGTTTTGTGTGCAGCCAAAAGACCATGAAATAGAACCAAACGCTCTCAAACTATGCAAAAAAAAACAAACAAAAAAGCATTTACATTACAGTCTGGGTTCAAATCCTGTAAAAAAAAAAAAAAAAAAGAGTCATTTAAAATCCAAAGAGATCCCTGGTGGTCTAGTGGTTAGGATGCGGCGCTCTCACCGCTGCGGCCCGGGTTCGATCCCCGGGCAGGGAACCGACCCCAGCCGCTCTCAGTGCCGGTCCCAAGCCCGGATAAATGGGGAGGGTTGCATTAGGAAGGGCATCCAGCGTAAAAACATGTGCCAAATCAAACATGCGGATGATCCGCTGTGGCGACCCCTAACGGGAGATTTTTATTTAAAATCCAAAGAGAACAAAATTTGTTATGAATTTTGGGTGTGAGGGATGTCATAGACTCTTCTACCTGTCAATCAAAGCAAGAATAGCCAATCCCAGGCATCCGAGAGTTGGTGTATGAGTAAGAGGGCAGATAGTCCTCTTTTTCTCTAAGTGTGTTCAGATGCTGAATGCCACTGGTCTGAAAGTGGGTTGCATCTGCTTTTTGTGTGCTTACCTGTGTTCAGGTTCAGGTGTTTTTTTTTTTTTTTGTGTGCTTACCTGTGTTCACCCCTCCTTGAACTGCCACCTTAACGTGGTGGAGGGGTTTGAGTACCCGAATGACCCTAGGAGCTATGTTGTCCGGGGCTATATGCCCCTGGTAGGGTCTCCCAAGGCAAACAGGTCCTAGGCGACGGGTCAGACTAAGAGCGGTTCAAAAAAAAAAACCCTTATGAGAAAAAACAGATCAAGGACCGTGACGTCGCCCGGTATGGCGCAGCCGGGGCCCCACCCTGGAGCCAGGCCCGGGGTTGGGGCTCGTATGCGAGCGCCTGGTGGCCGGGCCTTCCCCCATGGGGTCCGGCCGGGCTCAGCCCGAAGGAGCGACGTGGGGCCGCCTTCCAGTGGGCTCACCACCTGCAGGAGGGACCGTAAGGGGTCGGTGCTGAGAGGATCGGGCAGCAGTCGAAGGCGGGGGCCTCGACAACCCGATCCCTGGACACGGAAGCTAGCCCTAGGGACGTGGAATGTCACCTCGCTGGCGGGGAAGGAGCCTGAGATTGTGCGTGAGGTTGAGAGGTTCCGACTAGAGATAGTCGGGATCACCTCTACGCACGGCTTGGGCTCTGGAACCACACTCCTCGAGAGAGGATGGACTCTTCACCACTCTGGAGTTGCCCATGGTGAAAGGCGGCGGGCTGGTGTGGGTTTGCTTATAGCCCCCCAGCTCAGCCGCCATGTGTTGGAGTTTACCCCGGTGAATGAGAGGGTCGTTTCCCTGCGCCTACGGGTCGGGGATAGGTCTCTCACTGTCGTGTGTGCCTACGGGCCAAACGGCAGTGTAGAGTACCCGGCCTTCTTGGGGTCTCTGGGAGGGGTGCTGGACAGTGCTCCGACTGGGGACTCCGTCGTTCTACTGGGAGACTTCAATGCCCACGTGGGCAGCGACAGTGATACCTGGAGGGGCGTGATTGGGAGGAACGGCCCCCCTGATCTGAACCCGAGCGGTGTTCAGTTATTGGACTTCTGTGCTAGTTACAGTTTGTCCATAACGAACACCATGTTCAAGCATAAGGGTGTCCATCAGTGCACGTGGCACCAGGACACCCTAGGCCGTAGGTCGATGATCGACTTTGTGGTCGTTTCATCTGACCTGCGGCCGTATGTCTTGGACACTCGGGTAAAGAGAGGGGCGGAGCTGTCAACTGATCACCACCTGGTGGTGAGTTGGATCCGATGGCGGGGGAGAAAGCTGGACAGACTCGGCAGACCCAAGCGTACTGTGAGGGTCTGCTGGGAACGTTTGGCCGAGTCTCCTGTCAGAGAGATCTTCAACTCCCACCTCCGGCGGAGCTTTGACCGGATCCCGAGGGAGGCCGGAGATATTGAGTCCGAGTGGACCATGTTCTCCACCTCCATTGTCGAAGCGGCCGCTCGGAGCTGTGGCCGTAAGGTCTCCGGTGCCTGTCGAGGCGGCAATCCCCGAACCCGGTGGTGGAAACCGGAAGTAAGGGATGCTGTCAAACTGAAGAAGGAGTCCTATCGGGCCTGGTTGGCTTGTGGGACTCCTGAGGCAGCCGACAGGTACCGGCAGGCCAAGCGAACTGCAGCCCGGGTGGTTGTGGAGGCAAAAACTCGGGCCTGGGAGGAGTTCGGTGAGGCCATGGAGAAGGACTATCGGCTGGCCTCGAAGAGATTCTGGCAAACCGTCCGGCGCCTCAGGAGAGGGAAGCAGTGCCCTACCAATGCTGTTTACAGTGGAGGTGGGGAGCTGTTGACCTCAACTGGGGATGTCGTTGGACGGTGGAAAGAATACTTCGAGGATCTCCTCAATCCCGCCGTCACGTCTTCCATTGAGGAAGCAGAGGCTGAGGGCTCAGAGGTGGACTCGTCCATCACCCAAGCTGAAGTCACCGAGGTAGTAAAGAAACTCCTCGGTGGCAAGGCACCGGGGGTGGATGAGATCCGCCCTGAGTACCTCAAGTCTCTGGATGTTGTGGGGCTGTCTTGGCTGACACGCCTCTGCAGCATCGCGTGGCGGTCGGGGACAGTGCCTCTGGAATGGCAGACCGGGGTGGTGGTCCCTCTTTTTAAGAAGGGGGACCGGAGGGTGTGTTCCAACTATAGGGGGATCACACTTCTCAGCCTACCTGGGAAAGTCTATGCCAGGGTACTGGAGAGGAGAATACGGCCGATAGTAGAACCTCAGATTCAGGAGGAACAGTGTGGTTTTCGTCCAGGCCGTGGAACACTGGACCAGCTCTATACCCTCTACAGGGTGCTGGAGGGTTCATGGGAGTTTGCCCAACCAGTCCACATGTGTTTTGTGGATTTGGAAAAGGCATTCGACTGTGTCCCTCGCGGCGGCCTGTGGAGGGTGCTCCCGGAGTATGGGGTCCGGGGCCCTTTACTAAGGGCTGTCCGGTCCCTGTACGACCGAAGCAGGAGCTTGGTTCGCATTGCCGGCAGTAAGTCAGACTTGTTCCCGGTGCATGTTGGACTCCGGCAGGGCTGCCCTTTGTCACCGGTTCTGTTCATAATTTTTATGGACAGAATTTCTAGGCGCAGCCAGGGGCCGGAGGGTGTCCGGTTTGGTGACAACACGATTTCGTCTCTGCTCTTTGCAGATGATGTTGTCGTGTTGGCTTCATCAGACCAGGACCTTCAGCACGCACTGGGACGGTTTGCAGCCGAGTGTGAAGCGGCTGGGATGAGAATCAGCACCTCCAAATCCGAGGCCATGGTCCTCAGTCGGAAAAGGGTGGCTTGCCCACTTCAGGTTGGTGGAGAGTTCCTGCCGCAAGTGGAGGAGTTTAAGTATCTTGGGGTTTTGTTCACGAGTGAGGGAAGGGTGGAACGGGAGATTGACAGACGGATCGGTGCATCTTCTGCAGTAATGCGGTCGATGTACCGGTCTGTCGTGGTAAAGAAAGAGCTGAGCCGCAAGGCGAAACTCTCGATTTACCGGTCAATCTACGTTCCTACTCTCACCTATGGTCATGAGCTCTGGGTCATGACCGAAAGGACAAGATCCCGGATACAGGCGGCCGAAATGAGCTTTCTCCGCAGGGTGGCTGGGCGATCCCTTAGAGATAGGGTGAGAAGCTCGGTCACTCGGGAGGAGCTCAGAGTAGAGCCGCTGCTCCTCCACATCGAGAGGGGTCAGCTGAGGTGGCTCGGGCATCTGTTCCGGATGCCTCCTGGACGCCTTCCTGGGAAGGTGTTCCGGGCGCGTCCCACTGGGAGGAGACCCCGGGGAAGACCTAGGACACGCTGGAGAGACTATGTCTCCCGGCTGGCCTGGGAACGCCTCGGTGTCCCCCCGGAAGAGCTGGAAGAAGTGTCTAGGGAGAGGGAAGTCTGGGCATCTCTGCTTAGACTGCTGCCCCCGCGACCCGGCCTCGGATAAGCGGGAGAAGATGGTATGGTATGGTATGGTACCTGTGTTCATCTGCTCCATCTTTGGATTTGAGGGATGGCATAAGCTCTCCTTCCTGCCATTCAAAGCAACACTATTCAACCACAGGCATCAAAGAGCTTATGTATGAGGTAGAGGTCAGATAGACTTTTTCTCAGTGTGTTCAGCTGCTGAATGAAGTGGGTTTGCATAGGGTTTACATACGTTCTCTGTGTGTACACCTGTGTTCATCTGCTCCATCTTTGGATTGAAGGGACATCATAGGCTTTTCTCCTTGTCAATTAGAGCAAGACTAGCCAATCGCAGACATCTGAGAGTTGGTGTATGTGTAAGAGGGCAGATAGACTTTTCCTTTGGAGTGTGTTCAGATGCAGATGGGTCTAAGAGGGTTTGCATACACTCTCTGAACATGTGTTCACCTGTGTTCACACACACTATTATCTACCAACTAGTAGCTCAATATTTTATACTTTTTTTAAAATATACATTTCATCTTCTAGAATCATTTAAACTATGCTAAATCTATCTAAACTATGCTAAGTCACTTTTTATCATGAACATATTGAATATATATGCTTCCTGATGACGTTCTCCTTCACGCGCCTCGAGCCCGAGGTGAATGTCGTGTTGCTTTACAGCAGAGGTGTCAAACTCAGGCCCAATTGGTTTTGTTGTTGGCCTGTGAAAAATGTTTTACATTAAAAAAGAATTCAAAAGGCTAGAGAGAGAGAGAGAGAGAGAGAGAGAGAGAGAGAGAGAGAGAGACATAATAAGAAAGGAATACCACTGATGTGTGTTTTATTTCAAATTTAATTTCTCATGTGTTTATAATATTAAATATTACTTTGGTTGTTCCAGATTTAATGTTTATGCAAAACTAAAGTTTGTTTCCATATGAAAAGGTTCAACATTACACATCTGGAGAGACGGAAAACATGCACAATTGCAGTCAATTTTTCAATAAATATCGAGTTTGGCCTGCGACTTCGTCCCAGTTTTTAATTTTGGCCCACTGTGAATTTGAGTTTGACACCCCTGCTCTACAGACACGAAATACTCTCAAGAATTCTTTCTTTTTTTTTTTTTTCTTTTTTTTTTTCAGTACGTAAGATTACATTTTTGTGTATTTTCAGGGCACTAAAATCTACTTTTTAACTAGCCGAACACTGAACTTCATCTATAAAATGTGGTCTACCTCGATTAAAAAATAAGTCGAGCAATTGTCTTACATGTTCAAAATATTTTGCTGTATCTTTTTTTTTTTTCGTCTTTTTGCTTTATTGATTATTAAAAAGTCACGTATGTAATAAGAAATGAATGAAGCTTCTGAAACTTTTGTCTTTCTGGCTTTTTTTTTTTTTTTTGAGTGGCACACTGTACAAATAGAATAGAATAGAATAGAATAAGAATAGAATAGAATAGAATAGAATAGAATAGAATAGAAATGTATTATAATGAAATAGAATAGAAATCAAACAAAATGAGATTTTAATAGAACAGAATAAAAAATAATAGAATATAAATTGATTATGATAGAAATAGATTAAAATTGAATAGAATAGAAATCGGAGACAACAGAATCGAACAATATGGAATTTTCTAAATAGAATAAACTAGAATAGAACAACAGTAAACAGAATAGAACAAAATAGAGTTAAACAGAACAGAATGGTATTAAAGAGAATAAAATAGAATTGCACTCATTTTATTTGAATGCAAGTAAATACAAGTCATAGCTTAACTACAGGAAATTCTCCTGAGCAGCTAATTCAATCAAACTCATGGACGAAGCCCTGAGCGTCTCACCTGGGCGTGTGTGTGTGTGTGTGTGTGTGTGTGTGTGTGTGTGTGCATGTGGAGAACCTGTAATCCACGAAATAACGCCATGAACGTACAGACCAGGGTGTAATAAGAGTAATCTCTCTGCCTGAGATCTAACGAGTGAAGTAGGAAGTGATTAAAGGAAATGAAATCTGAGTGCAGCATTTAAAAGTCATTGATGCCGCGCGTCCTGCAGACACATGCTGGCTTTCTAGCACTTCTGACTCACTGTAAAAACGCAAGCAACGATCTCGGAACAATTGCATTATGCGCACTGCGAGCTCTTCAGTTCAACGCATCACTCAAAATAGCATGTTACGGATGAGGGGAGTTCGCCTCGGCGGAAACAGGATCACCGACCGAACACAGCGTTACGCATGCAAAAGAGATGAAAAGTAAAACATCATCAGGTGATAATGGAGTGAAGTAGCAAGTAATACACAGGTAGAAAACTTCAGGATCATATATTAGAATATATTTAAGTATGATTTATACCATATCAATGTTTATTTAATATTAATTACAGTGTTTGGCTCAGACAAAATACCAAAAAGAATATTGCTCTATTTGGGGGTCAAAATGTCAGTGTTTGTAGGCATACGCATAAATTATTGTTGTTGTTGTTGTTGTTGTTGTTGTTGTTTTAAGAACACACGCATACAATCATGTAGCAAACCAAAAGCATTCAATAGTCATATTAAAAAATCATCAGTCAGGAAATAAAACTGAGGACACAGAGATTAAATCATGACTGGTCTTAAAACATCACCTTATACACACCCGGGTGTGACATTTTCCAAAAAAATATCTGATTTTTGTTAAAAGATTAGACATTATTTGGGTATGTGCTACACCTGAGGCAGCTCATCAAGAGCTTGATAATAAACTCATACATGAAAGCAGTGGATAATGGATAGGGAAAGTAGAGATCTACGAGCTACGTGTTGTTGAGATCATTATAAAGCTCGTATGTCGTCATTTTGGGTTGTTTTGCTGCTCTGGAGTGCATACAGCATAACGTGGTTGAAGGTGCATGCTTACGCAAAAAAGAGCAATGTTTATTATAGAATAATAAATATATAATAATCATCCTTTTAATGCAGAGTAAGTAAGATTTGATACGGGCGCAATGCTGAGTGTTTCGGGCGTACACGTGATCTCTGAGGTATAAATCTGTGACATCACGTGCATATGTTTCGATGGAATGAATCTGATTCAAAATCCTTGTTCAGACATGAAACCTGACGACGAGCGACGCTAGATCAGACGTCCTCGAAATCAAATCCGGACAAATAATTGACCCTGCAATTTGACATCACCAATTAAGTGAGCTTAGATCTTATATATGTACAATTTATTAAGAACACGTCAATTCGATTTAATTCATTTTTATTTGTTTAGCGCTTTTAACAATGGACGTTGTCTCAACAGCTTTACACAGGTCATAAAGAATATAAGTTTGTTCCTTATAATTCTCAGTTTGTCCCTAATGATTGAGCCAGTGGCGACTGTGGCGAGCAAAAAACACCCACGAGGAAGAACCCTTAAGAGGAACCTGACTCATAATGGAACCCATCCTCATCTGGTTGGCACCAAATGTCCAACCATTACAGTTCCACGCATTAGATACCTAATCAGGGGGTTGCTCAGATGTTAAGGCATTAGACTTTGGATCAGAAGGTCACAAGTTCAAATCCCAGCACCACTAAGTCATTGCTGGGCCCTTGAGCAAGGCCCTCAACCCTCACCTGCTCATCTGTAAGTCGCTTTGGATAAGAGCATCTGCCAAATGCCATAAATGTAAATGCAATCAGCCGATCGAATAGCAGAAGCAGATAAAGGTCAAGAGCTTCAGCTGATATTGTCAGATGTTTTATGAGTTGCTCAGTAACTTCTGGTTCCACAACATCAATTGACTGTATAAGACTGTAGAAAAGGACGTTACTCATAATCACACACTCCGGTGCTCACGGTGGTTCTCCGGTGTTTTCTATCGCTTTAAGATTTATAATCACACTCTTGATATCACCTAAATGAGGATGGGTTTCCTTTTTTTGAGTCTGGTTCCTCTCAAGGTTTCTTCCTCATAACATCTAAGGGAGTTTTTCCTCGCCACAGTCGCCCACAGGCTTCATCAGGGATCAACACACAGCGTTCTCGTTCATTCTTTATTTCTGTAAAGCTGATTTCCATTGTGAAAAGCTCTTGAGAAATAAACAGACTTGAACATGAACTTAAAAGACCATCGAGATCTCACTGACTTTAACAGTGACGTCTATTTGAGTAACAAATGACCTGCTTTGAGAAATTTCTGATCTTGTCGGACTTCCACACACAGCACACATTTGTCTCGAAACTCAAATCACCACTCTTTACAAGTGTGGTGAGCAGAAAAGCATCTCCAGCATGCACCAAACGTTAAAGCTTGAAACGGCAGAACTACGATAGCAGAAGACCAGATAAGATCTGAGGCTATTGTGTGCAAAAAGCTCAGTTTTTCTGTGTGGGATTTTGAGGGAGTGTAGATATAAAAACAATACAGATCAACAATAAAATATGAAACTTCAGTGGTTATCATTGAACGAATCTTTTTGTCTATATGTATATATATTATTTCTATATAAATATAATGTAGAATTAAAATGTAGAACATGTATAATGTTCCTGTGACTTTCTTTCCTGTGAGTTTGGTTTGGTGTTAATTGTGTAGCAGCGATGCTCCTGTTTCCACAATCGACGGTGTGAACGCCGGATCGAGGCGTCGTCTCATGACTCAAGCGGACGCTTTTATTTATTCATTTTTATACCGAATCGGTTTCTCTGTCGGAGCATTTCCATTTACTCCACGTCACAACATTGATGAGAACGAGAACATAATTGCATTTATACGTTTTTATTTCGTCTTACCCCAGGAGGCATTGACACAATACAGTGATTCACTCAATAGCAATCACTAAGATAAGTAATGTGCTGAAATATACACACACACACACACACACACACACACACACTCATAGCGTCTAATTGAAGCCAAATTCAAAAGTGGCCTGTATTCGAAGAAACACAACAATACAGTAGAAGAACGTCTAACATTCTTTCATTTCCATTCATTAGCGAAATGTGCAGGTAAAATATTTTCACACTGTACATACACTCTATGGACAAAAGTAGGTGGACACCTGACCATAAAATCACACATCCCATATCATATTTCCTCTTATAATATCCTCCACTCTTCCAGGAAGAACTTCCACTAGATTTTGTAATGTGCTTTTGGAGGTTTGTGCTCATTCAGCCGGTAAAGTCAGGCGCTCATGTAGGTGACGTGAGAAGGTCCGGGGGTGCAGTCAGCGTTCCGGTTCTTCAAGGGTGTTCAATAGGGTGGAGCTCTATAGGTTTATAGGAGATCTTCCAGTCTAACCTATGTAAAGCATATCTTCATGGAGATGTGCACAGGAGCATTGTCGTGTTGAGACGGGTTTGAGTCTCGTAGTTCAATTGAAGGGAAGATTTCATGCATTTTTTATTTTTATCCAATTATGTGGTTTGTGGTACGAGTTTGAGGAGGAGTCACATATGGCTGGAAAAGTCAGGTGTCCAAATACTTTTATCCATATAGTGGTTTGTTAGTTTGGAGTAGGGATATCAGTGGAATGAGAGTGATGTGGTGTGATGCAGTGGTTTTATCACACAGCTTTAGCACAGATGGTTTCTGCACGACCAGGTGGGATGTTCGTGAGCTCGGACATAAACGCGCTCCTCAGACGTTGCGTTCCTTCGGAGGGAAAAATCCAAAGCTCCACCTCATTTTTTTTATTCTAATTCTTCTAAGAAGAACTGATGAACCCCCCCCCCCCCCCCCCCCCCCCGAAAAGTGATTTAGTTTCAAATGAACATTCCTGGTTCTTTTGGAAGTGAAAGAAATCGACTGTATAAAAAGGAAATGTTGTTTTTGGTTTCTCATCACGTCTCGTAAAGCGTGATGAGATAAACGCATGGTTGCTGCAGCGCAGGTCGAGCATGCATGAATAACGTTTTTTTGATACGAATTTGATAAAGAGAAAGGAATGCAACACACCCAAAAAGAAGCAGGACGTTCAGGTTTCAGGAACGTTCATGCCTGTAACAGCTCACTGTTTCATCTGCCATGGTTCCTTGTGCTTAAAAAAAAAACTCATTCAAGAACATAACATTAGGATTAATAGCATATAGTAGCATTAATAAACACCTACAGAGTGCATATCTATAATAATAATTTACATGAAATCTTTAATTGAGTTGTGTTCAAACTGGAAACAGTTTTATACACTGGATTAAATGGTATGTATGTGAATATATGTGACGTATAAAAACTTCAGTATAAAACGACACATAAAAACGACATTAAAATGAAATAATAAAAAAAAAAAAGCAAAAATGAAATCACAAACAGATATACTCAGCATTAAGGTTTATATTTGTGGTATAAAAGAGAGAACTCTTGTCGTCTGTCGGCTCAGGCATCCCTCCCTCTCTCTCGCTCTCTCGCTCTCTCTCTCTCTCTCTCTCTCTCTCGCTCTCTCTCTCTCCTTCTATCTCTCCAAGCTCTCTCTCCCTCATCATGGCCACTAGCTCAGACAACAGGGCTGGAAAACTCTGCACACAAATCAAAAACGTTGGGTTACCACTCGTTTCTTTTCTTTTCTTTAGATTTAGTTCTGCTTTTTGCATCATTTTTCTCCTGACTAGGAGACGCCTTAGCTGAAAGCTGGAATATTCAAAATGCTCTATTGTTTTGGGGATGTATTTATAAAAAAAATAAATCTAGGAAGAAATAAATAGGAGTTTCTTCTCTGTTACTAATGAGCGTGAGACATTTGAGACATGAGAGAACACAACAAAGTTCATGACTCTCAAATTGGGTGGAATGCTGTTGCTTTTTCTTACAAGAAATTAAGTCTTAGGAGAATATCCATCTTTATATATTAATCAAATGATGATCTTTATTAATAATGAATTTGTACTTGCATGACCTACGTATATACCTCAGTCATCTACCAGGTGTGTAAGAATGGGGAGAAGTGTGTTGATCAGAGGATATGTGAAATAATTTTTTTAAGTATTAAAATATTTCCTAAAGCACTGAAATACTGTTGCTGTATAATGGAGGGGAAAGTCTAGAAAAGAGCATTACGCATGTGCAGACACGTCGGATGTCTTCAGCTTACATTGTATTCTGTTATTACACTTATTTGTGCACAAAATCAAGCAAAAACATTTAACAAAAAAAAATAATTTACAATCTTAAGCAGCATGTAGAACTTTAAGCTTTGACTCTTGTTTTAAGACGAAGAGAGAAAATGTTGCATGCTGGAAGTTTTGTGAAAGTCTACATCCTGCGAAGCAGTGCTGTAAATTTAAACAGGAACAGGACGTGGATTTGGAGGAGAAAAAACAAACAAACAAACGTATATGTTTCCATACATCAGATCAGAATTGCTTTATTTGCTCAATGAGAGTGTAACCAGAGGGTAACAATAATTACACAACAAATATTTGACTATTCAAGATCGAGAAAATGAAGAAATGTACAAGAAATATGACATCATGCAAAAGGTGTATTTGTAGAACGTTTATGTGATTTAGTTTGTGTGACTTAATTGATGAATACCTAATGAAGGGGCAGTTCAGTGAGTATATTATATATATAAATATACTATATAAATATATATTTGCAATCTAAAGCTGTTACCTGTGTAACTAAAAAACTGGCAACTTGGTGTTTATGACAATACAATATAAAAAAAGTAAAAGAAATTGATATTTAAATAATAATAATAGTAATAATAATAATAATAATAATAATAATAATAATAATAATACAAGGGGTGAAATTAGAGTAAAACTTATAGAATCTTTTTGGGTTTTTTGTTTTGTTTTTTTAAGCAACAAGTTTTACAGCAAGCCAGTATTTTCCCAGCCCTGGTTCCTCCACTGCACATTTCCCTGTGACCCACCTGCATCAACATGAACCACTTCATTAAGCCTTTTGTGATGACCGAATGGGTGTGTTTGAGCAGGACACACAAGTGTGCAGTGATAGAAAAGCTCTGGGAAAATCCTAAGTGAAGTGTTCAATCAGTATCCAACTTTACAGAGATGCACAAAATGCAGCTATCAGGATGAAGAAGGAAAGAAGCTTGTTTCATGCTGGGTATGTTGAGTGCAATAAAACCTGTGCAAAAAAAAAAAGGAAGAAAAAAAAAAAAAAAGAAAAAATACATACACATAAAAAAACCCTCCAGGTGTCACGACCAGGCTGCGGTTTCCTTTTTGCATTGCGTTCGTCCTTTCGTGCATGTGCGTGTGCATGTGCGTGTGTGTGTGCGTGTGTGTGTGTGTGTGTGTGTGCACTTTTATAGCGATGCCACGTGCAGCCCAGAAACGATACCGTCTAATGAACAAAGACCCGCGCGCTTCGGACATATGCAATTAGATTTCACGTGCATTCAAAGGCGGGGTTTGACACGCCAAGTACACCGTCGTGAAGCGTGAGAACGGGGACGGAAAGGTGGAGGAAGGAAAATAAAAAGCAAGCGCAGATGTTTTAGGTTTTTCCTTGTGGATGCAAAGGGTTTGAAGAAGTAGGAATGAGACATTGATGCAGCCTCCTCGTCGCTCGTGCCCTCCGCAAATGCTTTTTGGGGTAAGGGCTTCCCAGGAATTGTGATAAACAGCAAGCCCAGACCGCAAAAAGATTCGTGAAGGACTGGCAATCAAATAGTCCATGTCCAGTTTGTGTCCAAAAAAAAAATAAACAATTGAAAATGATATGCAGGTTGATAATAATTAAGAGTGGCAATCCATCCGTGTTGAGCACGAGCTCCCCCCCCCAAACACACACACACACACACACACACACACACACACACACAGTCCAAAATGTGCACAATTGCAATTGCGTTCGGTCTTGAAAGCAACATATCTTTATAACAAGAAGAAAAAAAAATCCCAGTGCGTGACCATGTCCAGCATCATCATCATCATCATCATCTTCATCTTCATCATCATCATCATTTCCCGTATCCTACTGTAACTCAGGTTCCCCTGCTGGGGGATGAAGAAGAGAAAAGCCGATGGATGGATGTGCTCCTGTCACTCGGTGGATGGCTGGATGGATGGATGTGTCCAAGGAGGAGACTTCACAGTAAATAAGAGAGCAGTGCGCGATCTGATTGGCGCAAAACCCGGTGAAGAAAAAAAAAAAAAATTCGACCAATCGGTGTCGTTCTCACACAGGAACCCCCCTTTTTGAAAAAAGAAAAAAAAAATGAAAAAAAATTCTTACATAGCTTAATTCTAAAGCCTTTACCAAAAAAAAAAAAAAAAAAAGAAAAAAGAAAAAAAAGGCATCACCTTTCCAAGTGCACTACCTGGATGGTGCGTCCTGATCATGCGCTCATGGTGGGTCTGGACGAATCCCCAACAAAGACGCAGAAGTCGAGTATTAATAAGATGTAGCGTGCACACTGCCAGGATAGCTTCATACAATCCGGTTTCCAAAATGTTCTTGGAAATGTCCTAAATGCATACAGACCAAAAGATCTGAGATGCACAACCTCCCCAAAACCACCACAGCTCCTCCGATAGGTTCTGCTCTCACTCTGAACGCAAATAAAACACCCCTGAGGTTCCAGGTCTCATGCAATAGAAACATAGGGCTATATTTGGAGAGCTCCACCCCCCCCACACCCACCCCCCCCCCCCCCCACATACCCAAACACACAACATCTCACATATATATATATATATAGATGC
>JAAIIK010019637.1:0-21017 GCA_014706435.1 Silurus glanis | reverse complement strand
GCATCATTCAACTAAAAACCATTAAAAGTGCAAAAATTCAACGCAAATGTTGATAAGATAAACAATGGTTTGAAAATAATGACTTTTTTTAATAAAAGATGGATTGTTTTTATTAAAATCTATCATTTCCCATTCATAATCATAATTTCATAAAAACACGTTAACCTTTACCATAAAAATATTAGTAATTGTGAAAAAAATTAATCATATGATCATGTAAAACCTTTAAAAAAGGCCCATAAGTGAATCAAAAACAAAAAAGTGACCATGCAAATCATGTTTTGACAAAAAACGATGATATTTTCAATAAACATGTGATAGTTAAAATGAAAATATGAATTTTCATATTCATAAGCATCATTTAATGGAAAACAGTAAAAAAAGTGCAATATGAAAGCGAAAAACTTACACGAAAAACCATGGTTTAAGCAAAAAATACCATTTTTAATAAAAATCTAAAAATAATTGCTATAATATAGCTGCAAGCAGCGATGGCGGGCCCTCGCACGTTTTTTTATCGGTATATGGTGCCTCCCAGAAGACAAAGCACGGTGGGCAAGTGCATCAAGTGGGTAAATATCAGTGGACTATTTTATGTTGTTACTGACCCATTTGGGGACTGTAGGTCAAAGAAACCCCACATTTTAGACAAACGGGGGCGCTAGTGAGCCACTTAAGAGACACACCTTTGTCTGACCTTTTTGTCCACACTTAACAGCCGCCAAATGTGATGTATGTGTTAAATTTCAAGTTAATCTAAGCACGCCAAAAGCCTTAAATATGCCTGAAATAAAAGTAAACTTTGACACGATGCCATGGCAACAGTGTTTGAGATATCAAAAATCCGTTTGCAATTTAGCATCTTCAATATCTCTGCGTCATGATGGCCAAGTCTGGTCTCAATTGCATGAATCCCCTAGGAGGAGTATTTAAAAGTTTACCACATGCAGCTGTCAAAAAATCCACCTTTGTGACTGACACACTTCCTGGGGCCTGTTGGTGGCGCTATACCTGGGACTCACAATAGGCAAATTGATGCGATCATAATCTTTGGCCGAACATACACCCCACGTGTCATCACAATAAGACATTTTTTGCCTTAGATATTAGACACTTCCTGTTTCTCTGATTTCGCCATAACTTTGTCGCCTCGCCATGGCAGCACCGTTCGAGATATCAAAAATCTCTTCACAATTTAGCAACTCCAATGGCATCATGTTCACCATGTTTGGTGTCAATCGCATGAATCCCCTAGGAGGAGTATTTAAAAGTTCACCACATGCACTTTTGAAACCATCCAAAATGGCCGACTTCCTGTTGGGCGGAGCTAATAGGTTTGATTGTGAAAGTTGTTTGGGTCGATGAGATCTATATACATACCAACTCTCATACATGTGAGTACATGTTTGCCCGATCTGTGCACCAATATTTGTTTTTGCATTACAGGGGGCGCTACAGAGCCCTACTGCCATGCCTATGTTTTTTTATCGCTATATGGTGCCTCTCAGAAAACAATGCACGGTGGGCAAGTGCATCAAGTGGGTAAATATCAGTGGACTATTTTATGTTGTTACTGACCCATTTGGGGACTGTAGGTAAAAGAAACCCCACATTTTAGACAAACGGGGGCGCTAGTGAGCCACTTAAGAGACAAACCTTTGGCTGACCTTTTTGTTCACACTTAACAGCCGACAAATGTGATGTATGTGTCAAATTTCAAGGTAATCTAAGCACGCCAAAAGCCTTAAATATGCCTGAAATAAAAGTAAACTTTGCCACGATGCCATGGCAACAGTGTTTGAGATATCAAAAATCTGTTCGCAATTTGACGACTCATTCTGGCCTGCTCCTCGGTGCTCGGGCCCTAAAAATAATAAACCCGAGCAAAAACAATAGGGCTTCGCACCTTTCGGTGCAGGCCATTCTAGCCTGCTCCTCGGTGCTCGGGCCCTAAATATAAATTCTCATATTCATCAGAATAATTTCATGAAAAACTGTTAAAAAGTTAATGAATAACGTGATATGACAAATCAAGTTTTTACAAGTTATTGTGAAAAATTAGACTTTTCATATTCATAAGCATCATCAACTAAAAACGTTAAACGTGCAAAAATTCAACGCAAAACGTGATAAAAAAAATAATTAAAAAATTATATTTAAATATTACATTTACATATTCTTAATCATAATTTCATTAATAATACGAGAATACAAAATTAGTTGTAAAAATGTGAAATTTCTGATTTATAAACATAATTTAATGTCAAAAACATTAAAAAGTGCAAGACGTAAACGAAAAATGGTTCATGACAAACGGTTTGAAAACAAAGTCTTTTTTTGATAAGAATATTGTTATTGGGAAAATGTGAATGTTCATATTCATAAGCAAATTTTCATTAAGAACCGTTCAAAACCGCAATAAGTAAACAAAAAATGTGTCATGACAAATTATGGTTGGACAAAAATATGCCATTTTTCATAACAAATTAAAATAAATTATATTCATAAACATAATTTTACATAATACATAAAAGAAAAAAAACCTAACAAACGATGTTTTGACAAAAATAAGACAATTCTTCATAAACAGATAACCATTATTTTTAAACCATGAATTTTCATATTTAGAAGCATAATTTAATAGAAAATCACTAAATATTGAATAAGTGATTGAAAAAAAATAAACTGACATAAAAAATTATTTTTGGACACATTTTTCTTCATACTGTGAGTTTTGACAGTTATTGATTTATCATATTCATAAGCATAGTTTATTTTTATTTAAAACAAACTTGAAAAATAGCAATAAGTGAACAACAAACTTGACATGTTTTGACAAAAATTTGCGTCTATATTAAAACTGTTATTATGAAAATATAAATTTTATAAAAGTGAAATTTCATGAAAATTCATTATAAAAACAATACGTAAAAGAAAAACGAACAAAATATTACATTTTTAAAATAAATATTTTAGATATTGCAAAAAAATGGATTAAAAAGACACACTGTCAGGGAGCACCCTGCTTCTTCTCCCGTGCATGCCCCGTCCGCACGGAGCTCCTCGCCATCCTACTAACTACCCACACCTGGCACTCATTACACACACACACATATAAACCACTCACTCACCCTTGGCCGGTGTATGTTATTGTGTTTCCTGTATGCTCTGTCTACGGTCGGACTCTCTCGTAAATCCTGCGCTGCGCTGCGCTTCTACCCAAGCTTCCGCTGGATTCACCTCGCGAGCTTCACTTCGCTTTCTCAGAGCTTTGTGGACCGCGCTCCCTGAGAGCACCACGGTCATTTCCTCAGCTCCTCTGGTATCTGCTGGCTTGCTCTACATCTCCTCTAATAAAATCTGCCTTTCTGTGCACTCCGGCGTCCGCCTCCGTTTCTGCCGCATTACAGAATAACGGACCAAAACACGCAAGAGGAGTTAACCAGCATTACCTCACGATGGATCCGCAACCCGGTACCTCGCCGCCCTCCGAGCCGCCTTCCCGTCCGCCGCTGCTCACCAAGACCCGTCCCGGCCGCCTTTTCGAGAGAAGCAGCCGAATGCCGCGGCTTTCTTCTACAGGTAAACCTGTATATTGAGATGCAGCCACAGCGATTCCCCTCCGAACGTTCTAAGGTGGCATTTCTCATCTCTCTCCTTTCCGGGAGAGCGCTGGCTTGGGCGCAAGCTATGTGGGACGCAGTCCTGTGATAAATTCCTACGCCCAGTTCACCGCTCACTTCCTTGAGGTGTTCTGCGCCGCTTCCGCGGTCCTCTCTACGGCCGACCAGCTGCTCAGCTTACGTCAGGGGAATAACATCTCCAATTACAGCCTCCGTTTTCGCACCCTGGCGGCATCTAGTGGCTGGAACGAAGCGGCGCTGCTAAGTGTGTATAAGCTGGGACTGGCTCCAGAAATCAAGCAGGCGATGGCTGTTCATGACGACATGGTGGGACTGGAGGACTTCATACAGAAGTCCATCGGACTTTCACAGTGCCTGGCAGCTTGCCGCCCAAATCCACCTCCTGCTGGCAGAATACCTGGACCCACAGCCGGCCCTGACTCCGAACCTATGCAGCTGGATTCACAGAGGCTATCCCGGAGGGAGAGGAACAGCCGCCTGGCCGCTGGGAGGTGCCTGTACTGCGGAACACCGGGTCACTCCATCACTAGGTGCCCCACACGCCCTTCTCGTCCTGCGGTGAGTACCGTTGAGTTCCCTCTGGATATTTCACCCTTGTCCAAACTCACTGTGACTCTCCTAACCCCCGCTCTCTCCATCTCCGTGCGCGCTCTAATCGACTCCGGCTCAGCAGGGAACTTCATCTCCCAGGCCTGCCTCGACCGCTTACGACTCCCCTGAGAAAGGGGCTCCCAGGACCGAGACCATCCAGGGACGCCCGCTGGGCCGGGGTTGGGTGAAGTACTGTGCACCAGTTATCACACCGAAGGAGATGGTGTTGGAGAACTCAACGGTCAGCGTGATCCTGGGGAGGCCGTGGCTGCAACAAGACTGTTGCATCGACCTGCTTTTGCCGTGCGCCTGTGCTTCATCATCCAAACCCCCGAAGGCCCTTCGTGGTCGAGGTGGACGCTTCCTAAACAGGCGTGGGGGCCACTCTCTCCCAGCGGTCTGGAACCCCTCCACAGCTTCACCCATGTGCGTTCTTCTCCCACAAGTTGTCGACCGCCGAACAGAACTATGACATCGGCAACCGTGAGCTCTTGGCCATCAAACTGGCCCTGGAAGAATAGAGACACTGGCTGGAGGGAGCCGAACACCCATTAACTGAGATCACAGACCACAAAAACCTCCAGTATCTACGGGAGGCCCGAAGGCTCAACCCCAGGCAAGCTCGTTGGGCACTCTTCTTGACCCAGTTCCATTTCCACATCACGTACCGGGCCGGCGCACAGAACGGAAAGGCCGACACCCTCTCCCGGGTGTTCGGGCCAGAGGAACCCAGTGATCCGGAACCCATCCTTCCACGAAGGACCTAAAGCTGAAGCTGCCCTGCCGCAAGCTGAGCCCCCAGTTCTCGAGGGTTGGGCCCTTCAAGATCACCGACCAGATCAGCAACGTGTCCTACAGGCTGGAGCTGCCACCGAGGTACCGCATTCAACCCACCTTTCATGTTTCTCTGCTAAAACCCTGTGTCTCGCCCCCAAGGTGACCCCACGGCGCTCACCCAGCTGGAGGTCATGTACTAGCCCGGAGTCTATGCTGTGAGTGAGGTCCTGGATTCCCAGCGGCCATCCTACTAACTACCCACACTTGGCACTCATTACACACGCACACATATAAACCATTCACTCACCCGGCGTCCATTATTGTGTTTCCCATATGCTCTGTCTACGGTCGGACTCTCTCGTAAATCCTGCGCTGCACTTCTACCCAAGCTTCTGCTGGATTCACCTCGCGAGCTTCACTTTCTCAGAACTTTGTGGACCGCGCTCTCCGAGAGCACCACGGTCATTTCCCTCACGCTCACCTCAGCTCCTCTGGTATCTGCTGGCTTGCTCTACTCTCCTCTAATAAAATCTGCCTTTCTGTGCACTCCGGCATCCGCCTCTGTTTCTGCCGCATTACATACACAAACATGCATGCACTTGCCCATTATTATTTTAAATGTTTATGATGAGATAAGATATTACAAAACATTTTCTGACCAATAATGACCATAATTTCATATAAACTGTTAAAAAGTGAATGAAAATGGGTTAGAAAGTCATAATTAATCAAAAAGGAACAACAGCACATATTTGGCAAAGCCTTTTAATTATTGTTGATGATGAGATATGATATAACAAAACATTTTCTGACCAAAATATGACATTTTATATAAATATTTTAGTTATTAAAAAAAAATATTTCATACTCAAAATAATAATTTCATAAAAAATTTTTAAAAATTGCAAAAAGTAAATGAAACTGGGTTCGAACGTCATAATTATCAAAAACGAATCAACAGCACATATTTGGCAAAGCCGTCTACGTGCTGTGAAGAATTACACTTAATTAAGCGCTGAAAATGCGATTCCGCAAGTCTCAGGCTTCTAGGACGAAGGGAAAGCGGTTTTTCGAACCAAGCGTATTTGCACAAACAGCATGCACTTTCATATTATTATTTTACATGTTTATGATGAAATATATAACAATATATATCAATTTGACATCGTTCATATAAATATTTTAGTTATTGCATATAATAGTTTTTGCCTTAGATATTGCATACAAAATTATGATGAGGTATGCCATAACAAATATATACAGACATGACACATTATGCGTAGACAAAATATGACAAAGTATAATAAGTATATTTTTTTGTATTCATTAGCAAATACATTTTTCTGATTACAAATCATGGTTTGGCAAAAATATGGCTTGGTTATTAAAAACGTTGTAGTTATTGTGAAAATATAAATTTTCATATTTATAAGCATGATTTAATGAAAAAAGTGCAATATGTATGCGACTTGAAATATGAAAAACTTACATGAACTGATGAAAAATCAAGTTTTTAAAATTCATAAAAATATGACTTCATATTCATAAGCATCATTTAACTTCAAACCATTGAAAGTGCAAATATTCAACTCAAAATGTGACATGTCAAACAATGGTTGGAAAATAATGACTTTTTTATAAAATATGTATTGTTTTTATGAAAATATAACATTTCCTATTCATAATCATAACTTCATAAAAATACGTTAACCTTTACCATAATAATGAGTAATTGTGAAAATATAAATCATATAATCATGGAAAACCTTTAAAAAAGTGATATAAGTGAATGAAAAACAAAAAAGTGTCCATACAAATCATATTTGGGCAAAAAATAACTTTCATTAAAAATTTAATGGTTATTGTAAAAATATATATTCATAAGCATATGTTCATGGAAAAACCTTTAAAAAGTGGCATTAAAAAACAAACAAGTGACCATAAAAATCATGTTTTGACAAAAATATGACATTTTCATTGAACATGTGATATTGTGAAAATATGAATTTTCATATTTATAAACATCATTTAATGAAAAAACCTTGTGCAAAAGTGCAATATGCAAGCAAAAAACTTACATTAAAAACCATGGTCTGAGAAAAATATACCCTTTTTTAAAATAAAAATAGGAAATTATACATTTTCATATTCATCAGAACAATTTCATGATAAAATTTAAAAAAAATGCAAAAATTCAATGATAAATGTGAAATGACAAATCAAGTATTTACAAGTTAAATTTGAAATGATTCATATTCATTAGCATATTTTCTTTAAAAACATTAAAAAGTGCAAATATTCATTGCAAAATCTGATATAATAGGTTGAAACAAATCTGACTTTCTTTTATAAAAACATTTTTGTTATTAAAATATTACATTTCATATTCATAACCATAATTTCATTGAAAAAAAGGTAACTTTTTCATAAAAATGAGTTATTGTGAATATATAAATTTTCTTATTCATTAGCATAATTTCATTAAAAACAATTAAAAAGTGCAATATATAATCGAAAAACTTACATGAAAAAACATGGTTTGAGCGAAAAATACCTTTGTTAATAAAAAATATTAAATTAATTGGTAAATTAATTCATATACATTTCATGAAAAACTGTTAAAAAGTGCAAAACTGCAATGAATAACGTGATATGACAAATTAAGTTTTTACAAGTTATTGTGAAAAATTTGACTTTTCATATTCATAAGCATCATTTAACTAAAAACGTTAAAAGTGCAAACATTAAATGCAAAACTTGATGACAAACAATAGTTTTAAAAAAAAATTGTTTATAAAAAAAACTTATTAAAATATTACATTTCATATTCATAGACATAATTTCATTAATAAATACGTTATCCTTTACCATAAAAAATGACGTTGTGAAAATATAAATTTTCAGATTTCTAAGCATAATTTAATTTAAAAAACGTTAAAAAGTGCAAGACGTAAACAAAAAATGTTACATGACAAACGGTGGTTTGAAATCTATGACTTTTTTGATAAGAATATGATTGTTATTGGGAGAATATCAATTTGCGTATTCATAAGAAAATTTTCATTAAAAACCATTGAACTGTGCAATAAGTAAACGAAAAATGTGTCATGACAAATTATCGTTGGACAAAAATATGCCTTTTTTCATAAAAAAAAAAGATTTATTTCAAAAGTAAAAAAAGAAAAGTCATATTCATAAGCATAATTTTATAAATAAATGTAATAAATTATTACAAAAAAGAAAAAACGAAACCTAACAAAGCATGTCTTGATAAAAATAAGACAAATTTTCATAAAAAGATAGATATTTTTAAAACATGAATTTTGATATTTAGAAGCATAATTTAATAGAAAATCAATAAATATTGCAATAAGAAGGAAAAATAATAAACTGACATGAAAAATTATTTTTGGACATATATTTTTGTTTTCATATATAAAAAAGTTTTGACAGTTATTGATTTATCATATTCATAAGCATAGTTTATTTTTATATAAAACAAACTTTAAAAATTGAAAAATAAACAACAAAGGTGACATGACAGTTTTGACAAAAATATGCGTTTATAGAAAAAATATGATAGGTATTAGGAAAATATACATTTTCATATTAATAAGTGTAATTTCATGAAAAGTAATCAAAAATATTAAATTTTTTATATCATAAGTAATAAGTAATCAAAAACGAACCAACAACACATATTTGGCAAAGCATTCTATGTGCTGTCAAGAATGAGCTTCTTAGCTGCTGACTTGCAAAATCGCATTGTCAGCAGCTTGACAGTACATAGAATGCTTTGCCAAATATGTGTTGTTGGGTCGTTTTTGATTACTTATGACTTTCTAACCCATTTTTTTGCAATAACAAATATGTATATAAAAAATTTTATATTTTTGATACATTTTCATGAAATTACACTTTTTCATATGAAAATGTATATTTTGCTGGCTTCTAGGACGAATTTTGATGACAATGACAATTTTACATGTTTATAATGAAAAATGATAACAAATCATTTTATGACCAGAATATGACATTTTCATATAAATATTATTGTTTTTAGAAATGTGAAATATGAATTTTCATGTTTATAAAAAATAATTTTAACCTTTACCATGAAAATATGAGTAATTGTAAAAATATAAATCATATGATCATGAAAAACCTTTAGAAAAGTGCCATAAGTGAAGTACAAACCAAAAAGTACAAATCACAATTTGACAAAAATATGACTTTCATAAAAATTTTAATAGTTATTGTGAAAATACAAATTTTCATATACTTAAGCACTATTTAATGAAAAACCGTTAAAAAGTGCAACAATTCAATGAAAAACGTGAAACACATTGAGCAAGAGACCTCTTGTAGGCCCGATCTTTTAGATACGGCCCTGGAAGAGGGGGATTGCTTATATGTAGATAGATCGTGTTCAAATCTCTTTGATGTGTATTTATGTGGATATGTGGTTGTAAGATTATCCGATGAAATAGTTGAAGGTTAAGGTAAAAGGACATGCCACAGGTGATTCAGAGGAAATTCTGGGAAACACGTTAGCAGATAAAGTAGCTAAGGAAGCAGCAAAACAACCAGTAGATTTGGACACAGTACATTTAAATACCTGAGATCCCTTGATGACACACAGCTCCAATATTAACCTAAACAATACTTCAGAGTCAGCCTACTGAGGAGGACATAAAGTATTGGGCTTTTAAACAATATAAATCAGAGTCTGCTGGTATCATTAGAGGTGTAGATGGAAAAATTGCTCTGCCTAAACTAGATTTAATAGTGTTGGTGAAGCATTACCACGGGATGTTACACATTAGCATAGCTAAAGTCATACAGGCTATAAACTCATTATACTGTATAAAACAACCAAGCTAGTGTTAGATTCATGTTTGACTTGTGCCAAAACTAACATACATTGACCTGAATGACATGATGCACTAAAACAACCAAGCAATGTTGGAGCAACATTTCCAACACCTACAGATAGATTTCACACATATGCCACCTAAAATATAACTCTGTCGAACTCTGTTATTGTTGAGAGTCATTGTTCATCTAACCTGGAGTTTCTCATGGTTAAATGTAGACCGTTTTATCTACCGCGGGAGTTCACTTCCAGCATTATTACAGCAGCTTACATTCCCCCCGATGCTGAGGCTATGAAAGAACTTTATGCGGCCATCAGTAAACAACAAACTGTTCACCCGGAAGCTGCGTTTATTGTTGCAGGATATTTTAATCACTCAAACTTAAAGGCAGTGCTCCCAAAATTTCATCAGCGTGTTTCATGTCACACCAGAGGGAACAAAACATTAGACCATGTATACACAAACATGGCTGGAGCCCCCCGCCCCCACCTGGGACAGTCAGGTCAACCATGCCACCACGTTCGTTCACAATAACATTTTTTATGAAAAAAATATTTGTCAAATTTTGATTTGTACTTTTAGTTTTTTTCTTCACTTATGGCACTTTTCTAATGGTTTTCCATGATCATATGATTTATATTTTTACAATTACTCATATTTTCATGGTAAAGGTTAACGTATTTGATTATGAACATGAAAATTCATATTTCACATTTCTAAAAACTCTAATATTTTTATGAAAGTCATTCTGGTCATTAAATTATTTATTATATCATATTTCATTATAAACATGTAAAATTGTAATGGGCAAGTGCATGCTTTATGTGCAAATACGCTTGGTTCGAAAAACCGCGTTCCCTTCGTCCTAGAAGCCTGAGACTTGCAAAATCGCTTTTTCAGCAGCTAAGAAGCTCATTCTAACCCATTTTTTTTGCAATAACTAAAATATGTATATAAAAGATTTTTATATTTTTGATAGATTTTCATGAAATGACACTTATTAATATAAACATTTATATTTTTCTAATATGTTTTTTTTTTTAGAAATGCATATTTTTGTCAAAACTATTTGTCGTCACCTTTGTTGTTCACTTATTGCAATTTATAAAGTTTGTTTTATATAAAAAATAAACTATGCTTATGAATATGATAAATCAATAACTGTCAAAACTCATATATGAAAACAAAAATATATGTCCAAAAATAATTTTTCATGTCAGTTTATTATTTTTCTTTCTTATTGCGACGCGAGCCGGGAATTCCCCTGGGTTCTCGGAGGGGTGTCACGCTTGCATGCTCCGGAGCCGGCGAGCATGATCCGCGAGGAGCGGCAGCAAGCTTTCTGGTAAAACCCGAAGCGGAGTTCGGCTGCCGAACCCTCGCGGCAGGGCAATTCCTCTTTCAGTACTGGTCGTTCCTTCTGTCAGGGTACGGACCACAAACCGGAAGCAGGAGTAGCTCTATCATGTTTATTTAAGGAAACAGAGCACAACACATAGTCAGGGAGAGTCACAAACTGTAATGCGGGTTGAGTCCGTAAAACCTGTATAATCCTTGGAACTGGTATGATCCACGGAATGAGTAATCCACGGAATGAGTGTAATCCACGGAAGGAGTGTAATCCTCGGAAATGAAAGTAAACCTCGGAAGAAGAATAATCCACGGGAGTGATCCACGGCACCAGCGGCAAATGCTGGCAGTCTCGAAATAGGTCGGTGTCCGTAGCCATAAAGTAGGTCCGACACGAGTGAGATGGAAACTGAGGTTTATATGGGGAAATCAGTAACACCTGTCTTTCGTTAATGCCGGGACTGGCAGAGTGAGGCAGCGCGACAGCTACCAAGGTGGGCGTGGCAGGTGGATCCCTGGCAGGTACACACATCTGGCAATTAAAACTGTCTGTGTGGAAACAGAAAAAGTTTAGTTTGGTGTCTTGAAGATTTACATAAATTGAAACACCATAATTACTATAAAACATTTACAAGAATATTTTATCTTCATGCTCTATTTTGAGTTTTGTTTAACTAATAATAAACATACATTTGCATTAAGCATCCATATTTGTCCATGCCCATGTTGATTATAATATTAAAAAACTTGTAAAGTATTAATTATGCATTTTTAACAGATAGAAATGTGATTAAGTTGTGATTAATCACAAGTTAACCCATGACAATCATGTGATTAATTACAATAAAATATTTTAATCGAATGAACAATTAAAAATACACTAAACCATTTGAAAATATTTTGGGACTAATAGCACAATAATTACTGAGCCCACTTCTAGTACTACAAGCTTCAAAGCCTCCTATTTAAAACCAAGATAAAAAAAAATCATAAATGTTATTGTATTGTTTTTTTTTTTAAGACGTTATATATATCTAAAATAGTTAAGTGGGAATAGATAAACGGAATGGAGCACATCATTGACTCAGTTCAAGTTTTTTATTCTCATTCTGCATCCTAAAGACCAATTTTGCTTGCATTTTTCTTCTTTTTAGTCTGCAATGTCTAATTTTTTTTTTCTTTTTTACCTTTCTGTTTTTTTAAGGGACTGGACAGCTAAACCTATAACAGGTTAGTATGCTATGCAGTATTAGCTGTATTAACTGCTGTATTAGCTCTTTGCTTGCTTCTGTGGGTTATTGTTTTATCCACAAAAAGACTATGTAAGTTCAGGGTGGGGGTTGGACTGCCTCAAGGATCGGCCCTGAGCCCTTTCCTGTTTGCAGTGGTGATGGACAGGTTGACAGACGAGGTCAGACAGGAGTCTCCCTGGACTATGATGTTTGCGGATGATATTGTGATTTGTGGTGAGAGTAGTGAGCAGGTTGAGAAGAGCCTGGAGAGGTGGAGATATGCGCTGGAGAGAAGGGGAATGAAAGTCAGTAGGAGTAAGACAGAGTACATGTGTGTAAATGGGAGGGAGGGCAGTGGAGTGGTGCGGTGCGGTTGCAGGGAGAAGAGGTGGTGAAGGTGGAGGAGTTCAGGTACCTGGGGTCAACAGTGCAAAGTAATGGAGAGTGTGTTAGAGAAGTAAAGAAAAGAGTGCAGGCAGGGTGGAGTGGGTGGAGAAGAGTGACAGGAGTGATTTGTGATAGTAGGGTATCTGCAAGAATGAAAGGGAAAGTTTATAGGACTGTGGTGAGACCTGCGATGTTGTATGGATTAGAGACAGTGGCATTGAGTAGAAGACAGGAGGTGGAGCTGGAGGTAGCAGAGCTGAAGATGTTAAGGTTTTCGTTGGGAGTGACGACGATGGACAAGATTAGAAATGAGTTTATTAGAGGGACAGCACATGTAGGATGTTTTGGTGACAAGGTGAGGGAGGCGAGATTGAGATGGTTTGGACATGTGCAGAGGAGGGACATGAATTATATTGGTAGAAGAATGCTGAGGATGGAGCCACCAGGTAGGAGGAAAAGAGGAAGACCAAAGAGGAGGTTCATGGATGTGGTGAGGGAAGACATGCAGGTATTTGGTGTGAAAGAGGCAGATGTAGAGGACAGGGTGGTATGGAGACGGATGATCCGCTGTGGCGACCATAAAACAAAGAAGATTATGTCATGTCATCTTTTCGTTCAATTATTGCCTTTTATAATAGTTTTAAATGAAAATATTTTTAATAACATTTTTATGAAAAAAGTAAAAGTTATTTTTTTTAATAATATTTTTGTCCAAACATGAATACAAAAAGGTATTTTCATGTCACATTTTCATTCACTTATTGCACTTAACAGATTTAAATTAAATTATGCCTCGGAATTTGAAAATTCGTATTTTAAGAATATCAGATTTATATGAAAAAAGTAATATTGTCAAAGCATGATTTGTCATGTCACTTTTTTTGTTTTTGTTTTAAAGAAATTCACTTTTTAACAGTTTATAATGAAATTATGCTTATGAATATAAAAATTAATATTTAAAAAAATATATATTTTAATGATAAAGCTCATTTTCTTGTGAGAAAATGATTTGTCATGTCACCTTTTCCTTTACGTATTGCACATTTAAACAGATTTTAATGAAATAATTTTTATGAATATGAAAATATTTTAAGAATAAATATATTTTTATATAAAAAGTAATATTATGAAAACATGATTTTTTTTATTTTTGTTTTAATGAAATGCATTTTTTGATGGTTTTTAAGGAAATTATGCTTATGAAAATAAAAAATCATATTTTTAAAATTATTTGTTTGTGGAAAAGATGGTTTTTTTTTTTGTGAAAATATTATTTGTTTTGTCATTTTCCTTCATGTATTTCACTTTTTAATGGTTTTTAATTAAATGATGTTTTTAAATTTAAAAATTAATATTTTTAGAATGACATTTTTATGTAAAAAGTAATATTGTTATAAACATGATTTGTCATGTAAGTTTTTCATTTTATGTTTTAAAGAATTGCAAAGAATTGTTTTAACTGTATTTAATGAAATAATTAATATGAATCTAAAAATCTGTATTTATACAATAACTATCATTTTATAATAAAAACAAGTAATGTTATCAAAACATGATTTGTCATGTCACTGATATCGTTTGTAATTTTAATAAATTTGACTTTTTAATGGTTTTTAGGGAAATTCTGCTAATGAATATAAAAATTAATATAAAAAAATGTTTTAAAAAATAAATAAATTTTATTTGTGAAAATATGATTTGTATTGTCTCCTTTACCTTCATGTATTTCACTTTTAAATGGTTTTTAATGAAATTATGCTTTCGAATATGAAAAATCATATTTTAAGAATATCATCATATCATATACTTAAAAAGTAATAGTGCTATAAACACGATTTGTCATGTAACTTTTTTCGCTTTACTTTTTAAAGAATTTTACTTTTTAATGGTTTTCAATTAAATGATTTTAATGAATATATTCAATTCAATTCATTTTTATTTGTATAGCGCTTTTAACAATAAACATTGTTTCAAAGCAGCTTTACACAGATAATGTGGTGATTAAAAATAAATATGTTCTTTATAAGTAAGTTTGTCCCTGATGAGCAAGCCGGTGGCGACTGTGGCGAGGAAAAACTCCCCGAGATGGCATAAGGAAGAAACCTTGAGAGGAACCAGACTCAAAAATATAAATATAAAATATAATAATCTATATTTATAGTATAACTCATTTTATAATGAAAAATTTATTTCATTTTGTCATGTCACTGATTTCGTTTTTCATTTTAATAAATTGCACTTTTAAATGGTTTTAAGGAAATTCTGCTTATGAACATAAAAATTCATATTTAAAAACAATTTTTTTTTGTGAAAATATTATTTGTCTTGTCGCCTTTACCTTCATGTATTTTACTCTTCAATGGTTTTTAAAGAACAGATTCTTTTACATATGAAAAATCAAAGTATAACTATAATATTTTTACGGAAAAAGTATTCTTGTAAACACATGAATTGTCATGTAAATTTTTTGTTTCACGTTTTGAAGAATTGCACTCTTTAAATGTTTTTAATGAAATGATTAATATGAATATAAAGCTCATTTTATTTAAAAAAAAAAAAAAAAAAACAATATCAAAGCATGGTCATTTGTTTTTATTTCTAATTAATTGCACTTTTTAATGGTTTTAAAGGAAATTCTGCTTATTAATATAAAAATTCACATAAAAAGGTAATTTTATGTAATAATCATTTTGTGATTATTTTTTTGTGATTTTTGTGAAATATGATTTGTCTTTGTCACCTTTTACTTTATGTATTGTACTTTTAAATGTTTTTTAATTAAATTATGCTTTCAAATATAAAAATTCATATTTTAAGAATATCATATATGTTCAAAAAGTAAGTGCTGTAAACACGATTTGTTTTTCAATTTTCATTTTAAAGAATTGCACTTTTTAACAGTTTTAATGAAATCATTTATTTGAATATGAAAATTAAACATTTCTAGAATAACTCATTTTATAATGATACAATGTAATGTTATCAAAAGATAATTTGTCATTTTAAAAATTGTATGTTTTTAATGTTTTTTAATGAAATTATGCTTTTGAATATAAAAATTCATATTTTAAGGATATCATATTTTAAATTAATCTTAGAGAAATAAAAAGATTCATATTTTAACAATATCATATTTAAAAAAAAAAAGAAAAGGAATATTGTTGACAGCATGATAGGATAAGATATACCTTTATTAGTCCCAAATTTGGTACATTTCTTTGTTACTGCAGCAAAGAAAAAATTTTTTCACTTTTTTTGTTTTATGAATTGCACTTAACGATTTTTAATAAAATTCTGCTTATGATGAAAAAATAATAGAATAATTAAGAATAACTATTCAACTCTTCGTCCACATAATGCCTTTTGTAATGGTTTTAAATGTATATTAGTAAGTAATATTAGTAATAGTAAGTAATAGTATGCAGAATCATATTTTCAGCGCCTAGGAAGCTTACTCTTGACAGCACTTACACGGCTTTGCCAAACATATACTGTTATTAAGTTTTTTACTGTAAAATTACTTTTTATAGCATATTCATTCACTTTTTACAGTTTAACAGTTTTTCATTAAATTATGATTATGAATATGAAAATTTATATTTTCATAATAACTAATTTATTGGAAAAAAGTCATATTTTTTGTCAATACATGATTTGTTATGACATTTCATCATAAACATGTAAAATAATCGTGGTCAAGTGCATGTTGTATGTGCACGTTAGCGATGGTTGGGAAAAACGTTTTTCTTTCGTGCTACAGGTCTGAGACTTGCGGATTCACAATTTGTCAAACATAAGCTGTTGATAAATTTTTAATGAAAAATGACTTTCTAATTCAGATTTATTATTTTTACAGTTTTTAACAGTTTTCAATGAAATTATGATTATTATTATAAAAATGTATATTTTTATAATATAATATAATATAATATGATATAACATAACAGCAAGATGCAGATTATTTCAAAATTTGTGGGACCGAATGTACAGGAACGTTAGGAATAATATTTTAAACTATGTTTTCACTAACAAATTTCATAAAATATTTAAAAAGACATTGTATTAAAGTGACAATTTATAGGTGAATTTACAAAGGTACCATATGGGCTGTGGGGGTGCGTCCAAAATTCACGGATTCTCGGAACTCGCGTCTTAGAACGTGAACCTCGCGAGTTCTGACAATCCGTAAATTTTGGTTGCATATGGTACCTTTGTAAATTCATCTAGACTTTGTCACTTTAATACAATAATGTGTTTTAAAATATTTTATGAAATTTGTTTCTTAGAACGTGACCCCCACGAGTCCCGGGGGACCACTTTATTGCACTTTTTTTTAACAATTTTGAATCAAATTATGCTTTTAAATAAGAATATCTGTTTTTACGCAAACGTAATTTGTATGCAAAAAATGTTTTATTTTTGTCAAAATATGATTTGTCGTCACCTTTTCGTTCCTGTATCGCAATTTTTAACGGATATTAATGAATTATGACTGATTACTTTCTGAACTATTTTCGTTCAATTGGTTTTACAGTTTCTAACAGTGTTTTATTAATTTATAATTATGAATGTGAAAATGTATATTTAAAAAAATAGCTTTTTATGAAAAAAGTTTTTTTTTTCAAAACCTTGTCATCTTATTTTCGTTTTTCGTTCATTTATTGCATGCGTTAACAATTTCTTATAAAATTATGCATATAAATATATACATGCATTTTAATAATACTTATAATATTTTTTTTTAAAAAGTAATATTTTTGTCAAAAAAATTTGTCCTGTTACGTTTATTCACATAATGCACTTTTTAACGGATTTTAATTAAATTATTCTTAGGAATATAAAAATTAATTTTTTAAGAATAACTAATATTTTTATTTTAAAAAAAAGTAATATTGTTGTGACAGCATGATCTCATGTCACTTTTCTTTTTTGTTTTAAGAACTGCACTTTTTATGATTTATAAAAAAATCTGCTTATGATAAAAAAAAAAAAGTCACATTTTAAGAATAACTATGATATTTTTATGAATAAGTCATATTTGAGTCCAATATGATGTCATGTCATGTCAAACCCAGCCATTAGGGAGGCACAAGCCAGTGCACTCTTAGTGCCGGTCCCAAGCCCGGATAAATGGGGAGGGTTGCGTTAGGAAGGGCATCCAGCGTAAAACGTGCCAAATCAATTATGCGGATCACAAATAAGAATTTCATACCGGATCGGTCGAGGCCCGGGTTAACAACGACCGGCACAGGTATCGTTAGCCAACAGGGTACCGGTGGAAATTGGGCTACTGTTGGCCAAAGGAGGAGAAGGAGAGGAGGAAGACGTCTACAGAGACGGCAGGAAAAGGAGTAGTGTAGGAGAGTGGAGGTTTGGGTTGGTACTTTAAATGTTGGTACTATGACTGGTAAAGGGAGAGAGATAGCTGATATGATTAAGAGGAGAAAGGTGGATATGTTGTGTGTTCAGGAGACCAAGTGGAAAGGGAGTAAGACCAGGAACATTGGAGGTGGGTTTAAACTGTTCTATCATGGTGTGGAGTGATTCTGAAGGAAGAGTACAGTAAGAGTGTAGTGGAGGTGCAGAGAGTTTCTGATAGAGTGATGAATGTGAAGCTGGAAGGTGAAGGGATGATGATAAATGTCATCAGTGCCTATGCTCCAAAAGTCGGCTGTGAGATGGAGGAGAAGGAAAGATTCTGGAGTGAATTAGATGAAGTGGTAGATGGTGTACCTAGGAATGAACGATTGGTGATTGGGGCAGACTTTAATGGGCATGTAGGTGAAGGGAAGAGAGGTGATGGGTAGGTATGGTTTTAAGGAGAGGAATGTAGAAGGGCAGATGGTGGTAGATTTTGCTAAAAGGATGGAAATGGCAGTGGTGAACACTTATTTTAAGAAGAAGGATGATCATAAGGTGACCTATAAGAGTGGAGGAAGATGCACGCAGGTGGACTATGTTCTATGTAGGAGATGCAACCTGAAGGAGATTGGAGACTAAGGTGTTGGCGGGGGACAGTGTAGCTAGACAGCATCGGATGGTGGTCTGTAGGATGGTTCTGTAGGCGAAGAAGAAGAGGAGGAGAGTGAGGACTGAAAGAAGAATAAGATGGTGGAAACTGAAGGAGGAAGACTGTAGTGTGAGGTTCAGGGAAGAGGTCAGACAGGGGCTCGGTGGTGGTGAAGAGGTGCTGAATGAATGGGAAACTACTGCAGGAGTGATGAGGGAGGCAGCTAGAAAAGTACTTGGTGTGACATCTGGAAATAGAAAGGAAGACAAAGAGACGTGGTGGTGGAATGAGGAAGTGCAGGAGAGCATAAGGATAAAGATGTTGGCAAAACAGAAGTGGGATAGACAGAGTGATGAGAAAAGTAGGCAGGAGTACAAGGAGATGCGGCAGCAGGTAAAGAGGGATGTGGTGAAAGCCAAGGAAAAGGCATATGAGGAGCTGTATGAGAGGTTGGACACTAAGGGAGGAGAAAAGGATTTGTACCGATTGGCCAGGCAGAGGAACCGAGCTGGGAAGGATGTGCTGCAAGTTAGAGCAGTAAGGGATGGGGATGGAAATGTGTTGACTAGTGAGGAGAGTGTGTTGAGAAGATGGAGGGAGTATTTTGAGCAGCTGATGAATGAGGAAAATCAGATGGAGAGAAGGTTGGATGATGTGGAGTTGGTGAAGCAGGATGTGGATAGGATTAGTAAGGAGGAAGTGAGAGCAGTGATTAAGAGGATGAAGAGTGGAAAGTCGGTTGGACCAGATGACATACCTGTAGAAGCGTGGAGATGGCAGTGGAGTTTGTTAACCACCAGATTGTTTAACAAGATTCTGGAAGGTGAGAGGATGCCTGAGGAATGGAGGAGTGTGCTGGTACCGATCTTTAAGCATAAGGGAGACGTGCAGACCTGCAGTAACTACAGGGGAATTAAGCTGATCAGTCACACCATGAAGTTATGGGAAAGAGTAGTGGAAGCCAGGCTGAGAGAAGAGTTGACCATCTGTGAGCAACAGTATGTTTTCATGCCGAGGAAGAGCATCACAGATGCTTTATTTGATTTGAGGATGTTGATGGAGAAGTATTGAGAAGGACAGAAGGAATTGCATTCTGTATTTGTGGATTTAGAGAAATCGTACGACAGAGTGCCAAGAGAGGAGTTGTGGTAATGTATGAGGAAGTCAGGTGTGTCAGAGAAGTATGTGAGGGTGGTGCAGGACATGTATGAGGACAGTGTGACAGCAGTGAAGTGTTCAGTAGGAATGACAGACTGGTTCAGGGTGAAGGTTGGACTGCATCAAGGATCGGCCCTGAGCCCTTTCCTGTTTGCAGTGGTGATGGACAGGTTGACCTACAAGGTCAGACAGGAGTCTCCCTGGACTATGATGTTTGTGGATGATATTGTGATTTGTGGTGAGAGTAGTGAGCAGGTTGAGAAGAGCCTTGAGAGGTGGAGATATGCACTGGAGAGAAGGGGAATGAAAGTCAGTAGGAGTAAGACAGAGTACATGTGCGTAAATGAGAGGGAGGGCAGTGGAGTGGTGCGGTTGCAGGGAGAAGAGGTGGAGAAGGTGGAGGAGTTCAGGTATCTGGGGTCAACAGTGCAAAGTAATGGAGAGTGTGTTAGAGAAGTAAAGAAAAGAGTGCAGGCAGGGTGGAGTGGGTGGAGGAAGAGTGACAGAAGTGATTTGTGATAGTAGGGTATCTGCAAGAATGAAAGGGAAAGTTTATAGGACTGTGGTGAGACCTGCGATGATGTATGGATTAGAGACAGTGGCATTGAGTAAAAGACAGGAGGCAGAGCTGGAGGTAGTAGAACTGAAGATGTTAAGGTTTTCGTTGAGAGTGATGAGGATTGACAAGATTAGAAATTAGTTTATTAGAGGGACAGCCCATGTAGGATGTTTTGGTGACAGGGTGAGGGAGGCGAGATTGAGATGGTTTGGACATGTGCAGAGGAGGGACATGAGTTATATTGGTAGAAGAATGCTGAGGATGGAGCCACCAGGAAGGAGGAAAAGAAGAAGACCAAGGAGGAGGTTCATGGATGTGGTGAGGGAAGACATGAAGGTAGTTGGTGTGAAAGAGGCAGATGTAGAGGACAGGGTGGTATGGAGATGGATGATCCGCTGTGGCGACCCCTAATGGGAGAAGCCGAAAGAAGAA
>JAAIIK010019615.1:102307-114129 GCA_014706435.1 Silurus glanis | reverse complement strand
ATATATATATATATTAAACATGCTCCTGAGGTACCAGCTTCCTGGATCTGCCTGATTCATCCTGACACATCCACATCAACACCCTAAAGATCCATGAAGTTTCTGAGCAACTGAAGAAGTTTGAGGATGGATTTGGACTGTAACACTTTATAACCTCAACACTGATAGAACTTTAATGAAGGACATTGTTGAAGATGAGGATGAGGTTCTTCCTCATGAAGTCTCAGGGAGTTTTTGCTTCACCACAGTCACCACTGGACCAGTCATTAGGGAGAAAAGGCACAAACATGTAGACACTAAACTTCTAAATTTCTTTATACAACTTTATAACCACTTCATCTCTGTAAAGCTGCTTTGAGAAAACGTCTATAGTTAAAACTGCCCACAAATAAAACTGAATTGAATTGAATGATATAAAAGATATATTTAAAATTAACTCTCCTTAATGCAGATTCAGTGAGAGTTTCGTTTATTGAAGCATAAAAACAAGTGCGTCTGCAGTGTGTGGGAAACAGGAGGAAGTGGTCATTTAAAAAAAAAGAAAACATCCTGCAGTTTGCAAAAAATAAAAAATTCTGTGTGACCTGGTAACAAATGATCCAAGTGGCTGTTTTAGTTAGCCGTTTTTATCGCTAGCTGGCTAAAGACTAGCATGGAGTTTCAGTATAGATTCTGTCTGTTCTGGACCTGATGTGAAAAATACTAATATGTTGGAACATTTACTTCGTGAACTTTAATGCACTTTTGCAGTGATAAAGAAGAGAAATATGGATGTTTTGAAGTCTGTAGCTGTTACTGCTGAAGTTTTAGTTCACAGGACCTGGTGTGGAATTAGATGTGTGTGTGTGTGTGTGTGTGTGTGTGTGTGTGTGTGTGTGTGTGTGTGTGTGTGTGTGTGACAGATGACAGTGGGGAAAAAGCCCATCGAGGCCATGCTAGCTCACACCGTCACCTCCTCTCACACTTGAAGTAGCTAAAGAGCCGAGAGGAAAAAAGGCCTGCTGACTTTCCCTGCTTTTAGAGCAATCTCCACCAATGGCTCCATCAAAGGAAATGGGCCACATTCACAAAATATAAATGATTAGGTCTGTTATAAGGGAAAGATGAGGCTTAAGAAAAGAGGCGCGGAGCTGCTGGATGTGCCGGGATCATTGTGGAGCGTGAAAAACAGCACGGGTGCTCGCGAGTTCCACCTCAAAGGGAAGGGATTACAGGAACACAGCTGGACGCAACACCATAAAGACACAAAGTCACATTTTTAGCCGTGCGTGACTTTTCTCATGAGCCTCGCAACATCTGATTAGCATGAAAGTACTGGATTTGTCCTGCTATTACAGCTAATATGATGTATATCTATTACAGATCACATCACATGTCACATTCGCTGGAGGTGATGAAGATCCATTTCAGAGTCTCCACAATACAACTAATAGTGTTTAAACACAATAATATTCACTTAAATAATAAATACATAAATTATTACAAAGTTAAAACAAACCTTCAGCCAGTTTAGATGTATAACGAGGAGGTAATGAGGAGATAATCGTAAGTCGCTCTGGATAAGGGCATCTGCCAAATGAATGTTCACTAAAGTGGGGTAGATTTCATTTACAATATAGCAGCTATAAACACTCGTTCCCTCACCAGCCTGTCTTTATTCTCTCGCTTTCCTCTCTTTCTCTCTTTTGCCACAAAAACATCTCTGTCCTGAAGATGTCACAAATCTTACAGTTTGAGATATTAAATAGTTTGGAGACTCGCTCTGTTTACAAGAAAAGATTTATTTATTTACGTTCCTGCGATTCGTGCCGGATTCTCCGCAATGGTGTCAAAACGACAAGCTGCATCTTCATCTTTGGGATGAGGGTGAAGTCCGCAGGAGCCAAATCAGGCGAGTAGGATGAGTGCAGAAGCGAGATCTTGTGGATTGTTCTCCGATGATCATCATGCACGAGCTGCCGAACGCTTTGCTGTGCGTAAAAACACCTGGAACCTCATACGCTGAATTTCACATCTTCTCTCTGTTCTAACTCGCTGTCTGTGATGAAATCGCAGACGTGGTAACTCACGTGGGTCAGAACATCACCAGTCACCATCAGTCCAACTTTTTGATACCACCTCGTATCAATGATTACATCGTTTTAAATTAATTTATAGAGAATTAATCACTATACACAGAATTGTGCATGAGTTTTAAGCAGGTGTGAAGACATGCTCCAAAGTGAAAATGAATTAAAAAAGTTTAATTTAGTTTGTAAATAAACAGAACTCCAAATGTTTATAAAAATCTGAAAAGGCAAAACCGTTTTTTTGTATATACATCTTTTTCTCTTTGTTTCATATACATATATCTTTATATATCTTTTATATCTTTATATTCTTATATTTTATTTTATATAGTTTTTTATACTTCATACTTATTTATCTGCCTTCTTTTCTCTTTCCCCATCCTATTCCCTCATGCCGGACCGTCGTATAAAGCATTTCACTGCATGTCGTACCCTGTATGTATGTGTATGTGATTAATAAAATTTGATTTGATTTTGAAAATTTGATTTAAAAAAACAGACTGAAAATGCCTCTGAGTCTCTGAGTCGTAGTAAAGAGAGCAGTGTGGAATGGAGGAAGAACAAACAGAAAGAGAAAAGAGGCTGAAAGGAGACCAAAACGTCCTGGACTTCCCGCTGTTTGATTATTTCTCCTGCACAGGTATGAACTATAAAAAGACCTATCAGTCGTGCCTCTGATGATTCACCATCACACAGGAGCACATTATTGTTACGTGAGGCATCAGAAGAAGGAATTCATCTCCACATTAGGATTTTACACACAGATAAACGCTGACCCTGTGGATGACCCTGGACTTCATAATGAGGACTATTAAATAAAAATAAAAAAAAAAAAGGATTTAGGTGAAGAAAGTGGAGAATTAGTGTTTAATTACTGATGAAAAAAACACAGCTCTCGGTAGAGCACTGGAGCTTCATGAAGGTGAAGAAAGCACTTCAGAGAGCTTTATATACTTATATAATTTACACCTTAACAACATGAATGAATATAAAAGTGAAATTAAAGATGAAACATCACCATTTATACTGCAAATGCCAAAATGACTTCAAATGTCAGTGTCGCACTGAACTATATAATAATACAATAACGTGTCAGTCGAAGGCTTTTAGGTTTACGTACAGTGTCGTAACAACTGAAAGTTACGCAACATGAACGATAAAATTGTCGTTTTTATGTGTATAAAGGAACTGCATCTAAAAATAAGCCCTTGTTCAGCCATTGTAAAAATAATCACCTGGTATTTTCTGTTTGTTGTAAAATGTCATGATCATTAGTGACATCAGAGAGCAAACTACTGAGATGATGCAATCATCCTTCAGCCCACGACGTACAGAAGAAAACACAGCATGTTCTTCTTTAAGACATAAACACAGGCCACGCCCCCTTCACGGAGACTGATACACAAACCATGCCTTTCACTGAGACATACACAGGCCACGCCCCCTTCACTGTGACTGATATACAAACCACGCCTTTCACTGAGAAATACACAGGCCACGCCCCTTCACTGAGACTGATACACAAACCACGCCTTTCACTGAGACATACACAGGCCACTCCTCCTTCACTGAGACTGGTACACAAACCACGCCTTCTTCGTTGAGACTGATACACAAACCACACCTTGTTCACTTAGACAGACACAGGCCACGCCCCCTTCACGCAGACAAATGCACAGGTCACGCCTCCTTTACGCAGACAAATACACAGGCCACGCCTCCTTCACTGTGTCTTATACACAAACCATGTTTCCTTCACTGTGTCTGATACATAAGTCAAACCTCCTTCACTGAGACTAATACACAGGCCACGCCTACTTTACCAAGACTAATAAACAGGCCACGCCTCCTTCTCAGAGACTAATACACAGGCCACGCCTCTTTTACTGAGACTAATGCACAGGCCATGCCTCCTTCACTGAGACCTATACACAGGCCACGCCTCCTTTACTCAGACAAACACACAGGCCATGCCTACTTCACTGTGTCTTATACACAAACCACATTTCCTTCACTGAGACTAATACACAGGCCACGCCTCCTTTACTGAGATTAATACACAGGCCACGCCTCCTTTACTGAGATTAATACACAGGCTGCGCCTCCTTTACTGAGATTAACACACAGGCTATGCCTCCTTTACTGAGATTAATACATTGACCACGCCTCCTTTACTGAGACTAATAGACAGGCCACACCCCCTTTACTGAGATTAAAACACTGGCCACGCCCCCTTTACTGAGACTGACACACAGGCTATGCCTCTTTCACTGAGACTGATACACAGGCCACGCCTTCTTTGAAGAGACTTGGCAGGTACATAGGCCACGCCTCCTTGGCAGGTACATAGGCCACGCCTCCTTCACTAAAACACTTCACTCAGACTGACAGGGTTTAAAGATGAGTGTGTAAAAAGCATCTTATTAGAAGCATAACAGTAGTTTTATGTGAATTGTGGGTCAGTGCTGAAGAAAACAGGACGTCTCTGAGGAAACAGAAGTAAAGACGTAAGGATGAAGGGAGAAATGATGTGAGTCATGGTGTTTAATGGCTCAGGTGAATCATGGACGTTCCTTTGTGGTTGTCAGTGTTCTGGATGCAGATCTTCTCTGTTCAACATTTTAAATTCCAGAAGCTGCTATGAAAATAAAACAGCGCTAGTCAGTCTCGATGCTAATCGCTTTATGCTGTCGGCTCCTAGACATTACAGTGACATCATAACCTTGTATTCACAGGCTGGCAGAGACGTCATCCTCGCCATTAAGTAAAGAGCACAACAGAACAGAGAAGCTCGATTTATTACATCAGAATCAGAAACTTAGCTCACAATCCGGCACGTCTGCGTATACGCAGGTTTGTGCACGTGTTTTTTATCAGTAGATTTGGTGATCTTTTGAGCTGAACTCTGCCGCTATTAGGAGAAATTTATACATGTGAATAAACGTTTTCCTCATAACGAGTCACCTTTCACAACTACTCACTGTCTCTGTTTATTTATATCCGTGATCATGGAATCATATTTTCTCTAAAAGTTTAATTATTAATTATAGACTGTTATTTTCTTTTTATTATATTCTAAGTGAAAAGCTTCCTTCTTCATGTACCCTAATTAATCCTGATGATCACATTTATTTGTAAATTACTATTATAACATCATATAGACTCCATACCCAAACTCCTTCATCATCATCATCATCATCCTTCTCCTGCTCACTGTCTCTATTTTAATCCAGTACAGGAAGTTTAGCCAGAGGTCACACTGCCTTTAGAGACGTTTCAGCACAAAGTAAATCGTACACTTTGATTACATGTTCACTCCTTTATCCTGAAGGTTCTTATACAGCGTTCCCAGAACATCACAATCATTACCTGCACACCTCTTCACTTTATTTACACGTCTAATTACTATGTCACACGCGTGTCCGAGTGCGGATCTGAAATACATGTCGGCACTCTGTAATAATCAGCTATTTAATATAATTAGCATGACTCGCTCCTCCAGGAGAGCTTTAGCATGATAAACGCTTTTTATAATAAAAACACCACTAGCAACAAACACCAGTAACACTCCAGAGATTTCATTATATTTTGAATACACAGGAATAAAGAAGCAAAGTTTATTTTAAAAGCATAATCTTTTATATAACCCTTTACTTTATATTATATTACTTCATTATTACAAACTGTTTACATGCTGTTTACATGCTGAGGGGACCCGGGCCTGCTCAGGAAGCAGTCACAGCTGCAGGGGCTCTCCCCAGCTGTTCTGAGAGGGTCAGAAGCCAGCCTCAAGAGGCTGGTTCCCCGATCAGACTTCCAGGCTGATGGGGAGCCCAGGCTGTTAACTCTCCCACAAGATGTGCCTCAGAGTGCAACCCACCTTCAGCGGGTGTCTCCCTCCATTTCCGCCCGAAAGATTGCTGCGGATGGAGAAGACCCGCCGCCTCTGAGGAGGCCCCAACAGCTGCAGGTCACTGCTCCAGCCGCTCTGGGAGGGTCAGAGACCAGCCTGGTTCCCCTAAGAGATTTCCTGGCAGCTTGGAAAGGCCTGCCAGACGTATCTCTGTGGGTCCTGCACACAGTAGAGAAGGGCTACTCGATTCAGTTTGTGTCCCCTCCTCCCCGGTTCAACGGGTTGTGTCCTACCATGGTGGGATACAAGCAGGCTCTGGTCCTGGAACAGGAAGTGCGCACCCTCCTAAGGAAAGGGGCCATCGAGGTTGTTCCTCCCTTAGTCAGAGAGTCAGGCTACTAAAGCCAGTACTTCGTTGTTCAGAAGAAGGATGGGGGAATGCGCCCGATCCTAGATCTGCGCTCCTTGAACTGCTCACTCAGGAGGCTCAGGTTCAGGATGCTCACCCTCAAAGAGGTCGTGTCTCAGATCAATTCAGAGGACTGGTTTGTCATGATAGATCTAAGGGACGCCTATTTCCACATAGCCATCCTTCCTCCTCACAGGAGGTTCCTGAGGTTTGCTTTCGGGAGCGAAGCTTACCAATATCGGGTCCTCCCGTTCGGCCTAGCACTCTCACACCGCAACTTCACAAAGTGCATGAATGCAGCTCTAGCCCTGCTGTGGCATTGCATTCTAAATTATATCGACGATTGGTTGGTATTAGCTCGATCAGAGCTTCAGGCGGTCCGGCATCAAGATGTCGTTCTCGCCCACATTAAGGAATTGGGGTTAAGACTAAATGCAAAGAAGAGTGTGCTTTCTCCAGTACAGAAAACCACCTTCTTGGAGGTAGTGTGGGACTCGACCATGTTGCAGGCACAATTGTCTCCTGCCCGGATCAAAGTCATCCTGACTGCCGTCAAGAGATTAAAAGCAGGCCAGTCACTTACTGGGAAGCAGGTTCAGAGGCTGCTCGGTCTCATAGCGGCAGCGTCCAGTGTGATCCCACTTGGCCTCCTCCATTTGAGACCCCTCCAGTGGTGGCTCAGAGACAGAGGGTTCTCCCGAAAGGGCAATCCATTCTGTACTATCAAGGTCTCGCTGCGAGCCCTTCGAGCCTTAGAACAATGGAAAGAACCTACTTTCCTGTCTCAAGGCCCCGTCATGGGAGCTCCTTGTCGTCGCGTGACGCTAATGACGGACGCATCCCTCATGGGGTCAAGTCACATCTTTTATGGCACATAAACTGCCTGGAGATCATGGCCGTGTTCTTGGCACTGGAACACTTCCAACGAGACCTGAGAGGTCGCCACGTGTTGGTCCGTATGGACAACATGTTGGTGGTCTCGTACATCAACCACCATGGGGGTCTCCGGTCTCGCCCGCTGTACAGGCTGCCGCGGCAGATCCTCCTATGGTCCCAGGGAAAACTCCTCTCATTGAGGTGGATCTGTTTGCAACTCGGGAGACTTCGCACTGTCCCCTCTGGTTCTCTCTCTCTCACCCAGCCACATTGGGGCTGGACGCCATGGTGCAGATGTGGCCGAGGCTACCGGACTGAGATAGTAGAGACCATTCTACATTCCAGGAACAGTTTGCCACAGTATTGGCTCCGTCAATCCTGAAGGTTTACGTGTCCGCTATCGCAGCTTTTTGTACCCCGCTAGTGGGCAGTCGCTGGGAAAACACCCCCTCGTGACATGTTTCCTATGCGGCACCCGGAGGCTGAGACCCGGGACACGACCCAGAGTGCCTGTGTGGGACTTGGCCGTTGTGCTGGCGGCTCTATCTGGGGGCCCTTCAAGCCCTTGGCCAAGGTGGCCCTTAGGTATATCTCGGTTAAGACCACTTTTCTCCTGGCAATTTCCTCCCTTAAGAAAATTAAGGGGACCTACAGGCTCTTTCCGTGGCCCCGTCTCTCCTGAAGTTTGCCCCTGGCATGGCCAGTGCTATCCTTTACCCTAAACCTGGGTATATGCCTAAGGTGCCTGCGGCTCACTCATGACCTGTCATTTTGTGAGCAGTGGTCACATACCTCCACAGGACGAGTCCGTGGAGGAAGTCGGAGCAGCTGTTCGTCTGCTATGGCCCTCATAGGAAAGGTTTCCCGGCTAATAAGCAGACGCTCAGTAGATGGATTGTGGATGCCATTTGTCTGTGTTATGAGTCCTCTGGTCTTCCCACTCCTTTCGGAGTTAAGGCTCATTCCAAGGGTATGGCGGCCTTTACAGCCTGGTCCGCTGGAGTTTTGCTCCAGGACATTTGTAAAGCTGCGGGCTGGTCCTGGACTATTGTCAGGTTTTATGACCTTGACATCAGAGCCACTCCCGGCTCCTCTGTCCTGCATGCTGGTTGTGCTCAGACACACTAGGTAGGGACTGGTCAGTATGGCGTGATTGGACACTCGTTCCCAAAGCGTTTTCAACGCTTCAACGGGCCATACTCCCTGCATCCCTGCAGCGCTTACCTTTTCCTTTTTTAGAATCTGATGTCGCTCCCATCGCACTCCCATTTTGTAGCTTCCTGGTTTGCGCGATGTCACCCGCCAATGACGTCACGACTGCCTACGATTTCCTATTGGCTGGATTTTACACATGATTCAGAGCGTGAACAACAGTGTCTCACTAATTTCATTGGTGTCATTGGTCTCACTGCTAACATTTTATTGGTCCCTTTTTATTTTTAGTTTTAATATCCAGCAAATATATTTATAAAAATGTTTATGTATAATTATTTAACCTTTATATTTGATATTATAATTTATATACAGTATATATTATCATTTCAAGTAATAAATTGATAGTTATTGTATTTGAACATTTTATCAGTCAAAAGCTTTTACATGAGCTTAAATTGACATTTACATTTATAACATTTGGCAGACGGCTTTATTCAAAGCGACATAGAAATGACGAGGAACCAGACTCAAAAGGGAACCTCATCCACATCTGGGTTGCACCGAATGTCCATTTATTGCAGATATAGATATGTTGCGGGGTACAGTGATGGTGATCAGAAGCAAACTGTAGTCCTGAGTCAATGTAGCAGACTGTTGACATTAACTACAGTCCAAATCCATCCTCAAAGCGCCAGTTCTTACTCCGGAATTCCATGGAACCACACAAGGTGTTGATGAGAAACCGTCCCCTGCTGCACAGAGTCGCCTCCAGTCGAAGAGAACACTATCCAGAGGCAGACCTGGATGAAGTGGGAAGATCCACAGAGGGAAGAGGAGCAGGAACAGTGATCACTGTAACCTCAAGAGCATGTTTATCTGGACCGAGAGAGAGAGAGAGAGAGAGAGAGAGAGAAAGAGAGAGAGAGAAGAGGGGTGACAGGAAGAGAAGGATATGGATTATTATGTGTCCTTATTGTTACACTGTACGTTAGAACCTACAGTGCCTTGCGAAAGTATTCGGCCCCCTTGAACTTTGCGACCTTTTGCCACATTTCAGGCTTCAAACATAAAGATATAAAACTGTAATTTTTTGTGAAGAATCAACAACAAGTGGGACACAATCATGAAGTGGAACGAAATTTATTGGATATTTCAAACTTTTTTAACAAATAAAAAACTGAAAAATTGGGCGTGCAAAATTATTCAGCCCCTTTACTTTCAGTGCAGCAAACTCTCTCCAGAAGTTCAGTGAGGATCTCTGAATGATCCAATGTTGACCTAAATGACTAATGATGATAAATGCACCTGCACTGTGATAGTCTCAGAGGTCCGTTTAAAGCGCAGAGAGCATCATGAAGAACAAGGAACACACCAGGCAGGTCCGAGATACTGTTGTGGAGAAGTTTAAAGCCGGATTTGGATACAAAAAGATTTCCCAAGCTTTAAACATCCCAAGGAGCACTGTGCAAGCGATAATATTGAAATGGAAGGAGTATCAGACCACTGCAAATCTACCAAGACCTGGCCGTCCCTCTAAACTTTCAGCTCATACAAGGAGAAGACTGATCAGAGATGCAGCCAAGAGGCCCATGATCACTCTGGATGAACTGCAGAGATCTACAGCTGAGGTGGGAGACTCTGTCCATAGGACAACAATCAGTCGTATACTGCACAAATCTGGCCTTTATGGAAGAGTGGCAAGAAGAAAGCCATTACTTAAAGATATCCATAAAAAGTGTCGTTTAAAGTTTGCCACAAGCCACCTGGGAGACACACCAAACATGTGGAAGAAGGTGCTCTGGTCAGATGAAACCAAAATCGAACTTTTTGGCAACAATGCAAAACGTTATGTTTGGCGTAAAAGCAACACAGCTCATCACCCTGAACACACCATCCCCACTGTCAAACATGGTGGTGGCAGCATCATGGTTTGGGCCTGCTTTTCTTCAGCAGGGACAGGGAAGATGGTTAAAATTGATGGGAAGATGGATGGAGCCAAATACAGGACCATTCTGGAAGAAAACCTGATGGAGTCTGCAAAAGACCTGAGACTGGGACGGAGATTTGTCTTCCAACAAGACAATGATCCAAAACATAAAGCAAAATCTACAATGGAATGGTTCACAAATAAACATATCCAGGTGTTAGAATGGCCAAGTCAAAGTCCAGACCTGAATCCAATCGAGAATCTGTGGAAAGAACTGAAAACTGCTGTTCACAAATGCTCTCCATCCAACCTCACTGAGCTCGAGCTGTTTTGCAAGGAGGAATGGGCAAAGATTTCAGTCTCTCGATGTGCAAAACTGATAGAGACATACCCCAAGCGACTTACAGCTGTAATCGCAGCAAAAGGTGGCGCTACAAAGTATTAACTTAAGGGGGCTGAATAATTTTGCACGCCCAATATTTCAGTTTTTTATTTGTTAAAAATGTTTGAAATATCCAATAAATTTCGTTCCACTTCATGATTGTGTCCCACTTGTTGGTGATTCTTCACAAAAAATTACAGTTTTATATCTTTATGTTTGAAGCCTGAAATGTGGCAAAAGGTCGCAAAGTTCAAGGGGGCCGAATACTTTCGCAAGGCACTGTAAGTCCCGCCCCAATTACACTGTACATTAGAACCCAAGTCCCGTCTCCAATTACACTGTAAGTTAGAACCCAAGTCCGGCCCCCAGTTACACTGTACGTTAGAACCTAAGTCCCGCCCCCAATTACACTGTACATTAGAACCCAAGTCCCGCCCCAATTACACTGTACATTAGAACCCAAGTCCCGCCCCAGTCGTCCTCTATTCCATTGTAACACAATATGTATTTAAAACAAGGCAAAGTTTATTATGAAGCTGTTTTTGTTAAATGAAAGTATAGTATATGGTTAGATTCGTTTAATTTAGATAAAAATCCCAGTGTATTTAATAGAAGACACGTCAGTTGGGACACAGACACATTGTCCTGAAAAATAAAACCATTTCAGTGTGAGAGAGAAACAGGAGGCGTCGCTGTGCTCTGAGACAAAACACCACGTAGAGATCAGGTGTTTCTGCATCAAGGAGAAGCACTGAAGATCTGAAATCTTTTTCTTTTTCATTATATGAGCATAAAGTTTTCATTTCATTATGAAGTATTCAATTATTCTACACCTGGATTCTGAATATCGACTAAACTTAGCTTTCATTCCATCCCACGTCTCCAATATGAACTTAAAGAAAACTGATTTCTTTAATGATGTTACGGGTTTATGAATCTGGTTCGAGTCCAAACCCCAACCAGGAGGAAGAGGAAGAGGAAGAGAAAGAGTCCATAAAGACCTGAATAATAAACTGTGATCTTTAGTAATTTAGTTCCATAGAAGAGAAAGAGAGAAAGAGATAGAGGGAAAGTGGGGGTGGGGGGGTCCTGAGGTGGAGTTGGTGTGTGTGTGTGTGTGTGTGTGTGTGTGTGTGTGTGTGTGTGTGTGT
>JAAIIK010019607.1:0-14372 GCA_014706435.1 Silurus glanis | reverse complement strand
ACGCGATTTGCTTTCACTTTGGCTTCCGCCTCCGTTCACGCCTGACATAATGATATTTCTCTGAATTTTCTCATTTTTCAAGACGATAAAGTGAAATGTTCTACATTGCACCCATTTTTAATACTTAATTCTAACATGATTAGACATGAAATATAAAATATTCATGTAAAAATAGAATAGGAGTTTTTATATATATTTTTTTGAAAAATAGCAAAAACATTAAGTCTTGCTGAGCCATTATGAGGTCTACACAACATTTCAAGGTATGACAACAAAGCTGATAAACTGTGCTTAAGTACAAGTACCCAGCCCACAATTACTGTATAATAATGTACAACAATTTTAAATGTTAAATTACTTTACATGTAAGAAGATCAAAGTAATAAAAAAGGGAGATGTTTACAGGAACTAAACATACCTATGAGCACATTGACCATGTGAGGGTCCAACTGGTCCATAGAGGTTTGAATACCACATTTCCCTGTGAGTGTGCATCTGACTAAAATTTCTTTTTCAAAAAGTAATATAAGCAGGTCTTGGGTAAAAAGAGAAACTCATGATTCGTTGAGTCTTTTGAACATCCTCTTTGGGACGGCAACATCAGAATCAGCGAGGGCAATCTGGGTAGAACAAGAAACAATCAAGACTGTTATGAAATACAGAATGAGACAGCTAAAATAAATTTTTGCAACTATTACATTTTGATAATAATTACCAATTCTGGGGATGCAGGAAGACATAGCTCTCCAGAACTCGGGCTTTAACTTGAGCTGCAAGATGAGCCTCATTTCATGGCCTCTAAGACATTTTTAAGAGATGCTACAATCCAAGGAAGCTATGAAAGATAATCGTAAACATTTACAGCCGCAATAGTATTTTTCCTTGCTGTGTACTGGTCTGCCAGATGTCTTCTCCTCTCTTGAAAGCATCCCATTTTTACAATTAAGTCTTTGTACACATCTGAAATTATAAATATATATCAATCTAAGAAAGGCATTATGGTTGTCAGACTGAGCTGAATGAACATAAACACCAATTAAAAGTATATTCCACCCAGAAATGAAGATTCTGCCATCCTTCATTTGCCCTCATGCCAATTCAACATGTATGCATTTAGTTGTTCTTATGAACACAAACATTATATTTAGGAAAAAAAGGTTTTTTATATCCAAACAATGGAAATGATATTTAATGGAAGCTAAGAGGTTACATAATGACTTGACATGGGAAGGGAGGCATCCGAATTGCTGTGGAAATAGAGAACATAATACAACTTCATTTACAATTTCCAATAAAATATAATAAATCTGAATGTGATGTTTGTTCAATATTGCCTTTTTTACTTATTAAACCTTGTGGTGGTTTTGTGGGCGGGGCTAAGGTGCAGGAGAAAAGTACCTCACTACAATACATTACGAGCTGCTCTTCAGGTTGCCTACTAACATGGCAAATGTTAGCACATGCATATACTTGTACACAGACCTGACACATAACATGGCTCTGTTCACTGCGACCTTTCTGTTTATACAGTTACACTTATGACAGCTGCAGAAAAGGAGACGACACAAACAGTTTTCTTTATGTTTAGTGTCTGGTCGTTAGCTAGCAGTTAGCTAAATTACACGCTAAAACATTAGCGTTACATGATATAGCAATTCAGTTGTTGTCCAATTTCTGAGTAGGTGCGCATGCATGACAATTTTTAGACAGTTAAGCAAACCATATCAACAAAAGACAATAGTTTCTTTACTCTTACCTGATATGTATTGTGCTCTTTTGATGATCGTTTCAGTCCAGTCCGCTCATTTCCTTGTGTTTAAGCACAAGCTGTCATGGTTTTTGTTCTTCTGGCAGTGGCAGCAGGTATGAGATAACATTTAAAATTAGATCCTGTACTCCATCACAAGATGATGTTCGTGTTCCTTGTGAAGCAACTTTGTGCTGTTTTGAATTTTTTCCCTGTGCTGGTTTGTATTGGCCGCCTCCTGCTGGCGCCGTGACGTCATCATGCCGTCAGCACTGAAAGGGTCTATGAGAGGTACTTTATTTCATATACTTTATATGCCAACATGCGATTGGACAATTACCTGTCGATTTGAAAAGCTTGTCTCTGATTGGTGAAATTGAATGAACCGCAACATTTAGTTTGAACTACAAAAGAAGTATGATTATGTCATGATTGCAATTGGGCACTAAAGTGACCAAATAAAAAAATACAAATTATATCTTGAATTTGATCTTTTTGACGCTTGAAGAAGCTGAACAAAAATAATGATGTAACACTAACTTTTCTTTTACTTTTTTAAAGGAAAAATTAAGCAAAATGTTATTTTCCACAGTGTTTGAAGACTGTAGCCACCTGTGAATCTGCAGTAAATTCTTTATATCACTACTTCCTGACTGTGTATAGTCCATAATGTAATGCACTGTTATACAAAGAATGTGAAATATGTTTGCCAATGTCTTTCTTTCTTACACAATTCAAGTGTATTTTTGGCAAATTGACTCATTAATGTTATATTATTAAGATTAGAAGTTAGGTACTTATTAGAAGTAGATTGCTTAATATATTTAATATTAAAAGTTGGTACATTTGTATATTTTATATTTATAATGTATTTATGTGTGAGTAAATGAATACACTTTGTAATACAGTTTGTTTTTCAAGATCATGTAAAGCAGGCTGAAGCACATTTGTATTATGTTTATATTTAATATTTATTTAAAATAATACACATACTGCAATATACAGTCATGTGCAAATTAGGACACTTCATATTTAATATAAATTTTAATAACACAAGTAATATAACTAAACAATAAAACAATTAATAGTAATATAATGAAACAATTAATATTCAAGTAATATAAATAAACAATTTAAAATGAAGAAAATATATATATTTTTTTTACTTTCTGCAAAATGCATTGGTGGGCCGTCAGGGGCAGTAAATCCTTCTCTGCTGGCCTAAACACTATCAGAAGCACTGACCTACATTTACAACCTAAATTCTAATATTTGTTCCATGAAATATTATTAATTTATTCCCATCAGTTTATTCTCTTCATGTCGTAGCGTTTCTCTCGGCTGCACTGCTTCCAGTACGTGTATGTGGTTGTTAGATTTTTTTGTCCAATCAGATTTCAGCCTCTTTGTGATGCCATGTCAATCTAATCTGCCCAGAGCCTTCAAAATCTCTACTGCTGGCCTCTTTACCATAGAGAATATTAGCAATGGATCCATTTCTTTAACCAATCACATTTTAAATTCGCCTCACAAAATAGCATCAGCATTTTTCCATCCTCTGATTGGTGTTAAAGCCAAGTTCGACTGGCAAAACACGTCTGTAGCGCTCTGCACACATGAATACATCTGAGATAGATTTTTTATGCCTACAGAGGAAGAGAAATTGATTTAGTCTTGAACATACTAAAAAAATTCAATTTCAAAAAAAGCTAGACATGGTGAGGAGGTTGGCCAACCCCAAAGCTAGCTAGCGTGTCTCAGCCGGGAAAGGGTTTGTTCTCCACTTCCAGACCAGTGAATACGAGCGGTACCACTGGATTACAGCCTCTGAGGAGCGCTGCAAATTATGAGTCTGCATAACTGGACTTCTGGAATGATGTTCTTTGGACAAATGAGTCTAAAATGTAATTATTTGGACACAGGAACAAAGGACATGTTTGGCGTAAACTAGGAGTCTTCAACTGAAAATCCTTGAGGTCCAGTAATTGAACCCTCCTCACCAGCTGAGGACAATTATATACCTAAAAACATGAATTGATGATGTTTGCCAGACTAAAGAAATATATATATACATACGTATATATGTGTGTGTATATATATATATATAATTTAATTATTGTAATTTTGTAAAATTAATGTAATATTGTAAAATACACTAATTATTGTACTGCACAAAGTAAACTTAAAGCATATTTTAAGTAACAATAAAATATGTATGCTTTCTGTAAATACACTAAAGTGTCATTAAAAGTATGAGTGTGTTTTATCATATTTCTTAAAAGTGCAACTAAGTATATATTTACTACCCAAGAACATCTAGTATACTTTTTAATAATACATTCAAATGCAAAACAGTACATTTTAACACACTTGGAAAAGGCATGTTAGGAGTACAATTGTGCTATAAATATACTATCTGAATTTCAAGTATATTTTTAATACATTAAAGAATACTTCTTTTTCACCTGGGGAAGGCAGCAGAATGTTCACATCCACTGGTCATGTGATTTACAGGAAACCAAATCTTCTCACTATGTAAATGGAACTGCATGTTATTTGTTTTCTTTTTAAACCTGTTTATTCAGCAGGCCTCATTATTGCCCCAGCACACCTGCTCTACAACCTGAGGGCAGGAAGTCAGTCAGGTGAGGGCAGGAGTTTTAAAACAAATCTCCTCGATCATGTGATCTTCAATCACTACAGGTGCTGCAGCTTTAAACAAATACAACACCTTGTGCTTCCTCCTGAACTAGTTTGCTGCTCTGTAGCATCACATGAATGGAAAGTGAAATGTAAATGATGGAAAAGCATACAGTATAAAAGCCTCAGGTGAAATCAGACAGAAATCACGGGTGTACGCTTTTACAGTCACTTGCCAAAAGCTTTTGATAAGTCTATATTAGTAATAAAACTTGTCATTACCTACGTTTATAATAAACAGTGCATCCAGAAAGTATTCACTTTGTCCACATTTTCTTATGTTACAGCTTTATTCCAAAATACACTGAACACATTTATAAACGCAACACTTTTGTTTTTGCCCCCATTTTTCATGAGCTGAACTCAAAGATCTAAAACTTTTTATATGCACACAAAAGGCCTATTTCTCTCAAATATTGTTCACAAACTGTGTGACCGTTCTGTACAACCCGGACTCAACACACACTCGTACTCACTTCACACATCCATGTCTCAGCACCACCATATTATATCACTTCATCACTACAAACTGTTTACATGCTGTTTTGCACAAACCTTTTTGTTTACATTTTGTTTAATGACAGGTTCACTCCTGTACTCAGTTCTCTTTTACACACCACATTGTGTAATATACAGTAGCTTTACTGGTGGCGCTATTTTGTGTTTTGTGTTTTTGTCCTACACTGTCATGTGTTGTCTTACACTGTCTGTGTTAGTGAGAACTTCTTCTTTGCCAAGAGAATTATCTACCTCACAGGTGTGGCAGATCGAGATGATGATTAAACAGCATGATTATTGCACAGGTGTGCTTTAGGCTGCCACAATAAAAGGTCACATTTAAATGTGCAGTTTAATCACAGCACAAAGCCACAGTTGTTGGTGGTTTTGAGGGCGCGTGTGATTGGCATGCTGACTGCAGGAACGTCCACCAGAGCCTGTGAATTGAATGTTATTTGGAGCAGAGCAACATTCCAGAGGCCACAATCAACAACTTGATCAACTCTATGCAAAGGAGATGTGTTTCATTGTGATTAAATTGAATTGTTTTAAATTCAGTTGAATTGTAACTTTGTTTTTAATGGACACACATTTAATATCTCTGTATTACCAGTCTTTTCCCATGGACTTTTAAAAATATAGATAAAAAAACAACTGATTTACGTTTGCGTTACACTACACTGGCTTCATGTCTACGGAAGTTGTCTGGCCATCTTCAGTGCCACCACCCCCACACTGTCCAGATCTTTTATTTCCTCTAAGATCGTCACACTAGGGGAGCTGGTGAACATCGCAGGAACAGACCTGTCATGAGGGGAGGACCTGGCTGCACGTATAGACCTCCGGTTAGTGCATCGCTGGAGGTCTACACTAACAGCATAGAAGCATGTTTAGCTGAAGGAATGCAGAATCAGTGAGATCGGCACTACAGAGGAGGAACCCTTTCATCGCTCCTGACCTGGACAGGTGTGATGGCCCCCTCCTGGAGTGCAGGGGTGAAGGGGAGATGAACTTTGGGACAGTGAAGGGGAAGCTGCTGTACATGGCCTGTGTTAAGGTTTTAAATAAGAATAAACTGAGTGGGAGGGTGGACCCCCAGCGGAGGAATGTTCATGGTTTTAATGATGATATTAAACCAGAGTGGACACACTGTTAACCAAAAAAGCTGCTGACCTCCAGTGGAGGATTTTACACTGTATCTGTCAGGGTAGCAACCACGAGTCGGAAGCGGAAGTAACTCTATCATGGTTATTGAATCCTTCAGCACAGAAACAGAGGATAGAGAGCGTTACGAACCGTAATGCGGGTTTGGTCCGTGATGTGGGTAGAATCCTTTAGGGAAGTATAATCCTTCAGGGAAGTATAAACCACCAGGAAAGTATAATCCGTATGGAAAGGGGAATCCGGTAAGCGAGGGTAATCCGTGAGACAGGAAGAAGGAACAGGAACCAGTGGGGACTGCTGGCAGTCAGGAACCAGGTCGATCACCATAGCCATCTAGTAGGTCCGACAGCCAGTGAGACTAGCACGGGAGTTTATAAAGGGGAACGGGAATAAGGAACAGGTGTCGGTAGTTAATGCCGGGAGCGGCAGAGAGAGAGGCAGCGTGAGAACCTCCGAGGGGGGCGTGGCAGGTGGATCCCTGACAGTATCGTCTCTGTGAACTCTTTTATTTGTATTTTAAACCCCGATGTTTTACAGGACTGTCCGTTCTGTTCACAGAGAGAATGCTTTTATACACTGCTCCAGGTTACAGTCACTGTTTGAACTTTTAAAACATATTTTAAGGTCTTTAATGTGACTTTTATTCTTCATTGTTTTATTCTTGGTTTTAAGTATGTCAGGAGAAACAGGTTTATGTCCGAACTAATTAATTTTATTTTTGGGCAGGAGAAAATGGTCATAAACCCGAGCAGGAAAAAACTAAGTGGTTCAAAATGCTGATTGTGATGCCATCAGAATCATCTCCAGGCTTACAAAATCCAGAATTGTTGTTGATTTTAAATTTACAGGAGTATGGGGGATCTAAAGATGTTCTAGGCTGTGTTGTGTTGTGGAGAAACTCTGTGTTCAGTGAAAGAGAAAGAATTGCACTTTGCACCAGACCTCAGCTAAATAATCACACCAACCTCCATCTTTTAACTCTCATTGTCTGATTTTATTTATGTTTATTTAATGTGATTTATTTATTTATTTATTATCTGTTTATTCGACTTATCAAGCCAACCTGATACCACCCAGAAAATAACAACTTATGTCAAATAAAGGATTGTAAAAGTGAAAAAAGTGTCTCTCTCTCTCTCTCTCTCTCTCTCTCTCTCTCTCTCAGTGACCACTGTTCCTGCTCCTCTCCTCGGATTTGGCCACTTCATCCTGGCCTGCTTCTGGATGGTGTTCTCTATGATTGGATGTGACTCTGTGCAGCTGGGGATGTTTCTCATTAACACCCTGGCGTTTCATAATATTCCAGAATAAAAATGGGAGCTTTGAGGATTGATTTGGACTGTAGTTAATGTCAACAGTCTGCTACACTGACTCGGGACTACAGTTTGCTCTGATCTCCATCACTGCACTTCAACATCATATATCTGTAATAAATGAACATTCGGTGCAACCCAGATGAGGATGAGGTTCCCTCTTGAGTCTGGTTTCTCTCAAGGTTTCTTCCTTCTGCATCTCAGAGTTATTTCTTCACCACAGTTGCCACTGGCTTGGACACTTCGTGACACGGGCCGTATCCAAGCTGGATCTAGCTTGGCCGGTCGAGAAGCAGAAGCAGCAAGCACGCAGTAAGCTGGATGAGCGTTTCCTGTGCCCCGTGTCACTGCCTCGGCGCCGAAGCCTTCCGTTCTTCAACAAGGTGTCTAGGTCCTGGGAGACCCCATATGCTGCTCGCACCTTTTCTTAACACTCCTCACTCTACGCGAACATGGGTGGGGCTAAGGAGTGTGGCTAGGGGGCGATGCCGCGTGTGGAAGAGACGCTAGCCAGCTATCTCTCCCCTAGCAAAGCATCGTCGCTAAAGGCCCTGGTATTCCCTACTTAGCCGTTGCGTGCGACATCAGCCTTAGTGGGAAAGGCTTACGTGGCATCAGGCCAGGCTGCGGGTTGCCTCCACACAATGGGTGTGTTGCAGGCATACCAGGCTGACCTGCTACGAGATTTGGATGAGGAACTTACCTCCGGGGCTGACAATATTAAGGAGTTGCGTCGCGCTGCCAACCTAACCCTTCGGGCCACCAAGCACACGGCGCGGGCCGTTGGTCGGTCCATGGCCGCCCTGGTAGCCACAGAAAGTCATCTGTGGCTCACCCTATCTGACCTCCCAGATAAGGATAGAGCTGTGTTGTTGAATGCACTGATGACTCCTCCTGGGCTGTTTGACGATGCTGTAATGGCGGTCATAACCGGTTCCAGAAGTCTAAAAAGCAGTCGGCTGCATTTCAGCAGTACGTCCCTTGCCAATCTCGTGGGGCTGTTCGGCGGCAGCCCCAGCCCGAACTTTCCAGGCACCGCGAGACCCAGAAACAGAGCGTTGCCACTCGATCTCTGTGGGCAGGGCCTAAGGGCCCCCGGTGACGCTCTAAGCCCAAGAAGTAGCAGGCTGACCTGAGGATCACCCTCACCTCCAACAAGCGGGCTGTGGTGCATAGGTCCTGACAGCCTACGGTTGGGGGGATCGTGTACACCTCACGCTGCGGTGCCCGTCCCTCCCCTGCACCACCAGAAGGCCAGGGCATTGACTCTGCCACAAGATGTGCTTCAGAGCACAGCCCCTCTCCAGTGGACATCTCCCTCCACTTCCGCCCAAAGACTCGGTACGGATGGGGGAGACCCGCCGCCTCTCAGGAGGCATCAACAGCCGCAGTACGCTGCTCCGGTCAGTCGGGTCCAGGAGGCCAGTCTGTTAGCCCTGCCACATGACGTGTTTCAGGGCACAGCCTCCCTAAAGCGGATTGGCTCCCCATCTTTCCACCTGAAAGATCGTTGCGGATGGGGGAGATCCGCCACCTCTCGCGAGGTGTCATCGGCTGCAGGGCACCGCCCCAGCCACTCTGAGTGGGTCAGATGCCATTCCCGAGGGGTTGGTTCCCCTGAGGAAATTTCTGACAGCTTGGGAGGGGCTGCCAGAGGTCTCCCAGTGGGTCCTGCGTACTGTGGAGAAGGGCTACGCAATTCGGTTTGCGTCGTCTCCTCCCTGGTTAAACGGGTTGTGTCCCACCCTGGTGGGACCCGAGCAGGCTCTGGTCCTGGAACAGGAGGTGAGCACTCTCCTGGGGAAACGGGCATGTCCCCTCCGTCCCCCCCGGGAATTTACACCCATGTTGTTACCTAATGAATGTTTGCAGGCTGAAGATCCACATACAGAACACAAGCAGAGAAAAGATGATGATGATCATGAATGTGTCTGTTCTCAGTCATGTTTACATCACTGACTCCCTCTGTCTCATCCACGTTAACCCCAAACTTCTTACTGCCTTCTGCCTGCTGAATCTTATCTTCGTAAAGAGTGAGAGTCAGGACTTTATACACCAGCGGATTGAAAAAGACGCGCAGTAACAGGAAATCGGTTGTTCGGCTGAAATCGGCGTGCAGTGAAAAGAAAAATTTGATATTTCACCAAATCAATGGATTAAAACTAAAGTAACGAGCCTGTTTTGAAAATGTAAGAAGTAAAAAGTACAGATATTTGTGTAAAAATGTAATGAGTAAAAGTAAAAAGTTGTCTGAAAAATAAATAGTGGAGTAAAGTACTGATACCAGAAAAATCTACTTAAGTACAGTAACGAAGTATTTGTACTCCGTTACTTCCCACCTCTGATCTGAAGGACGCATATTTCCACATTGCCATCAGAAGCACACAGAAGGTTCCTGAGGTTTGCTTTCGGGGCAAAGCTTACCAGTATTGGTCCTCCCGTTCGACCTAGCACTCTCACCCCGTACCTTCACGGAATGCGTGGATGCAGCACTAACCCCGCTGCGGCTCCAGGGCCTCTGCATTTTGAATTATATCGATGATTGGTTGATATTGGCTCATTCAGAGCACCAGGCAGTTCGGCATCGAGATGTCGTTCTCGACTGCATGAAGGAACTAGGGTTCAGACTGAACACTGGGAAGAGTGTACTTTCTCCAGTATAGAGAACCACTTTTCTGGGTGTGGTGTGGGACTCGGCCAGGTTGCGGGCACGGTTGTCTACCTCCAGGAGTCAGGAGGGTAAGAGAAGGCCAGCCACTTACTGTGAAGCAGTTCCAAATCCTGCTGGGTCTCATGGTGGCAGCGTCCAGTGTAATCCCACTCAGCCTCCTCCACATGAGGCCCCTCCAGTGGTGGATCCAGGGCAGAGGGTTCTCCCCCAGAGGGAATCCGTATAGTACCATCAAGGATTACTCATCAGCCCTATCTGATCTCACACACACAAACACACACAAACACACACACACACACACACACACACACACAAACACACACAAACACACACACCTGTTTTCTTCGAACCACTGTTGAAGTTCCAGTTTATCCAGTATCCCCTTGTGATGTTTTTGTTTCTTGTTCCCCATCAGCTTCTTCCTGGTTCCTGGTTCATAGCTTTTGCCATGTTTATATTTGTGGTCTTTGTTTTGCATGTTTTTTGGTAGATGAGAAGCTTCAACTGCACCATGGATGCTAAATTATTTTAAGTATGCTGTGAAATGACAAAATGTAAATGGTTGATATTTAATTGGGGAAAGGAAGAATCAATATATTAAAAAGTATAAAAATGTAGAAAACCTTCTGATGTTTTATGTGAATATTATCTGAAGCTCTTGACCTGAAATCTATATGATTATATGCGTTATGATGCTGGAAAGTGATTGGCAGATTTATAAACTACATTAACGAGCAGGTATGCAGGTGTTCCTAATAAAGTGGTCTGTTAGTGAATAATAAATAAAAGGGACATGTGTATATCTAAAGAGTTATAAACATAGTGACTTCTGTAACACATAATCCTTTGATTTCAGTGTAATTTCTGTAAATATTTGTGTGGAGTTTTACGATAAAGTCTATTCCTAAATTATACAGTGTGAGTAAAGCCAGAGGGTCAGTACCTTTTTTTGGTAGAGGCCTGAGGGCATGCCAGTGAGCGCCCCCTGCAGTGCCACCACCCTCGTCAATTTTAATTATTTATCTGTTTTTCAGCTTAATCGACGAATGAGGAAAATGAAAGAGAAGTTTGGATGAGGTGGAGATGGTGAAGCAAGAAGTGGAAAGGATTAGTAAGGAGGAAGTGTGATTTGTGGTGAGAGTAGGGAGCAGGTGGAGAAGAGCCTTGAGAGCTGGAGGAATGTACTGGAGAGAAGGGGAATGAAAGTAGGAGTAAGACAGAGTACATGTGTGTGAATGAGAGGGAGGGCAGTGAAGTGGTGCGGTTGCAGGGAGAAGAGGTGGAGAAGGTGGAGGAGTTCAGGTATCTGGGGTCAACAGTGTAAAGTAATGGAGAGTGTGTTAGAGAAGTGAAGAAAAGAGTGCAGGCAGGGTGGAGTGGGTGGAGAAGAGTGATAGCAGGAGTGATTTGTGATAGAAGAGTATCTGTGAGAGTGAAAGGGAATGTTTATAGGACTGTGGTGAGACCTGAGATGATGTATGGATTAGAGACAGTGGCATTGAGTAAAAGACAGGAGGTGGAGCTGGAGGTAGCAGAGCTGAAGATGTTCAAAGTTTATTAGAGGGACAGCGCATGTAGGACGTTTTGGAGACAAGGTGAGGGAGGTGTGATTGAGATGGTTTGGACATGTGCAGAGGAGGGACATGGGGTATATCAGTAGCCACAAGGAAGGAGGAAAAGAGGACCAGACCAAGGAGGAGGTTTATGGATGTGGTGAGGGAAGACATGCAGGTAGTTGGTGTAAAAGAGGCAGATGTAGAGGACAGGTAGGGTATGGAGACGGATGATCCGCTGTGGCGCCCTCTACTGGGAGAAGCCAAAAGAAAAAGAAGAAGGTTGGAGACAAAGATAAAGTCACTCTCCAAAGACAGAATTTTTATTAATGCAATGTTGATTTTTTTAACCTTATTTTTGTTGTTAAAAATAAGACTATTTTAACTGCTTTCCATCATTAGATTGTATGAAAAAATGCTCAGAAATTAGGAAGAATACTAATAGACATTTATATTTACAGCATTTAGCAGACGTCCGTGTCAAGAGCGACGTACAATAGAGCTTTTAGTCTTGAACAATGAATGAATCTACACTGGTAAACTAGATTTCAAACTTAAGATAAATCAGCCTACAACTTTTTTAATAAACAAAGCAAACTTGGTAAACGTTAGTTTAAGTGTTTCAGAAAGAGGTCGGTCTTCAACCGTCGCTTGACTTTGACTTATTAACAGAGAAATGTTATCCACACTTTTTATTCATTTATTTTTGTTGTTTTTATTTAACAGTACATTAATTTTTATTTGTGAATGCCATTATTAAAAGGTACATTCTGTTTCATTGTGTTAAATAAAAAAAGTTTTCTACAATGGAGGAAAAACAAGAATTAAAAAATAATTTCCTGGAATTTTAGCAGAGGTGGGTAGAGTAGCCAAAAATTGTACTCAAGTAAAAGTACTGTTACTTCAGAATAATATGACTCAAGTAAAAGTTTATTTTTTAACACAAGACAACAATCAGACAGACAAAAATACAAAATAATCTTTAGGCAAATTATGGCTCATCCAATCAATAAAATAAATTACAATTAATTAATTACAAAATAGCTTAAATTAAAATAATTCAGGTAAATTCAAGTACTTAATAAATAAAAAATAAATATCCACAAGTAACACAAATTTCCAAACCTTTATACTTTTTTACCAGGCAGAACTAGAACGAGGCAGCCCATAAATTCTCATAAACTGTGTGTGTGTGTCTCCAGTGACAGAACAACAGAAGGAAACACACACACATTTCATACCAGGCATGCTGAACAGAAAACTGCACACCAGAAGGAAGCGGTCAACGTAAAATGTGTGTGTGCGTGTGTGAAAACATGCAGAAACAAACTATTTCACCAAAAAAATCACTCAGTGATGTCACTATTAAACTTCAACAGTAGCAACAGGTTCTTGCTGTGAAGCTGTGATCGTTTAGCAGTGAACAGGAGTCCTGCATGACTGAAAAGTCTCTCACAGGCTGCAGATGCAGGAAGACCTGTGTTGACTTTGAGTGACAGATTCTTGATGTGAGGAAAGGTGTGGAGTAGATCAATACCTGCAGGGGAAGGACATCTCCAGGAAAGGTACCTCTCCAGCTCTCCTACTTGTGATTTTCCCAACTCCATGGATGAAAGAAGTCGTCTTCATCAGAGGGGCTGCTGTTTGTGCTGGTGACATCATCCAAGTCGGTGTCAAGGTGATTTGTGATGTAGTCAAGGCCTGTGGGTTAGGGTAAATCATTTTAGGGCAAGATAAATCGTTTTTCAAAAGAATTAAGTCTGCACATTATTCTTACCCTTCTACTGTATAGGCTGTCAAGCTGCTGATGTTTGACATTAAAAGCTACCTGAGCTTATAATTATATTGCCACCCTGTGGTTTATCACCGATACACTATAATCCTAAGTGACAGTAACATTATACAGATTTAGATAGGTCAATGTCTACTGGTTCACATTTGAATTGATAAGCAAGTATATTTACCAGCATTTAAGATGTTCTCCTCTGTGGTTCAGGATGTTTTGAATCTCGGTAGGAGTATTGCTGCTGCAATCAGCTCAGGCTCTTTCATGACGTCTCCAAAACGTTTCTGGATCCCTTGCTGCAGGGCGTGAACAAGAGGTGTACATATTTTGCAAGTTGACTCCAACCTCTTCAGCTTGTCCCGCAACTGGTGAAGTGTTGGCAGCAGGAGGCCCATATGCACAGATGATTCCCCTTGGAGGATATTAAGGGCCATGGCAACAGGCTTCATCGCAGCAGCATACTCGACCAAAAACCCCATTTCAGCTGGATTGAACCTATAAAAGATGTAACGATAAAAAATTACTTATAGCTATTTCTGGTACAATGTCTTTATTATGCATTGAACATGTTAAATACACAAATAAATAAAAATAAAATAAATTAGATAAAATATTTTCATTCAAGTCATCCACAATTGTCACACAACATGCAAAAAAACTTAGTTACTTGAGACAAGTGGATTCACTCATTAATCAGCAAGGCTTATTTATTTTTATTATTCTTTAAAACCAAAATATACATTTTGTCAGCTTACATCTTTATCTTTAATGCTGTGCAGACATTGCGAATTGCTTGTTCTCCTTGCTCTCGGTGAATGCGCACAATCCTTTCTACAGCGAGGAACAGGGAGCTCCAGCGTGTCTGATTGCGTCGGAGAAACTGCAGCTTGCATTCATGTTCCACTGTTTAATGAGCCATGGTTGACCTGCTGGTTTTTTT
>JAAIIK010019604.1:107523-124109 GCA_014706435.1 Silurus glanis | reverse complement strand
TGAGTCGTGTGTAAGTGAGTCGTGTGTAAGTGAGTCGTGTGTAACTGAGTCTTGTATAAGTGAGTCGTGTGTAAGTGAGTCTTGTGTTTAATGTCAGCGTGAAGCTGCTAAACACATACTGAAGCCAAGCGAACAGACGAGACTGAAAGATGCTGATGTCTGTTTCCCTCCAACACACACATCAGCTGCTGCTCCCTTTAAAACTCTATTTATTCATGTAGGATGAAAACATCAATAAAAATCTATTTTGTTCTGAATGTCTGATGCGTAATAAATGAGAGTGTATAAATAAATATACAAACTCTGGCACTATTATCATCATGTGTCTTCCATCTCATTTCTATTCTTTAATATTTTAACATTATTAACATTAACATTCCCTTCAACACTTAACAGATAAACTGAGGATCTAACTTGTTCCAGGATTCCTCATGAATCTACACTCAGTTCCTCATATTGTCAGTGAAAACAGAATTCTAAAAATATCTATATTTTTATATATATAAAAACTGAAATATCACATGTCCATAAGTATTCTGATATTTTACTCAGTAATTTACAATTTCACAATTTAGCAACTAATTCCAGCCTCAAGTCTTTTTGGGTTTGATGCCACAAGCTTTACACACCTGAAACCTGGGGAATTTTCTGCCATTCTTCAGAGCAATTCCTCTCAAGCTGGGGCACGTTGTATGTGGACACTTTCAGGTCTCTCCACAGATATTCAATAGGGTTCAGGTCAGGGCTCTGTCTGGGCCACTCTGGGACATTCACAGAGCCGTCCCTAAGTCACTCCTGTGTGCTGTTTAGGTTCATTGGCATGTAAGAAGGTGAACCTTGAGGTCAGACTGAGGTCCTGAGCACTGTGGAACACGTCTATACCGAGGAGATCTCTGTACTTTGCTTTATTCAGCTTTCCCTCAACCTTGATCAGTCTCCCAGTCCCTGCTGTAGAAAAACACCCCCACAGCATGATGCTGCCACCACCATGTTTCACTGCTCGGATGGTTTTGGGCAGGAGATGAACGGTGCCTGATTTCCTTCAAACATCTCAGCATAGATCAAGAAAAATGAGAGACACCTGAGCTTATTTTTAAATGTTGTTCCACAGGGTCTGGATGCTTATGTACATGTGATATTTCAATTTTCTCTCTTTAATAAATGCACAGACATTTCTAGAATTGATTTCAATTTATCATTACGTGGTACTTAGTGTAGATTTATGAGGAAAAAATATATATTTAAATGATTGTGGTATCAGGCGTATCAAATAAATGTGGTATCAAATAACAACATTGAAAGAAATTGAAGGGAGTCTGAATACTTTCCGAATGAACTGTTTTAATTGTGATGATATGGTGAATAATATGAGTGGATCATTAACATTATTGTAAGGAGTCTACAGTGTGAGACGTAAAGCTGTAACTTAAAAAAAAAACGAATGTGTGGCATGTATACACTGATCAGTCATAACATGACCACCTGCCTAATATTCTGTTGGTACCCTTTTGCTGCTAAAACAGTCGTGACTCATCGATTATCAACAGTATGAACTTCTTCAGCAGTTTGAGCTACAGGAGCTCGTCTGTTGGATCGGAACCACACGGACCAGCCTTCGCTCCTCACGTGCATCAATGATCCTCGTCCCCCACGACCCTGTCGCCAGTTCACCACTGTTCCTTCCTTGGAGCACTTTAGATTCTGACCACTGCAGACCAGGAACATCCCACAAGAGCTGCAGTTTTGGCGATGCTCTGACCCAGACGTCTAGACGTCACAATTTGTCAAAATCGCTCAAATCCTTACACTCGTCCATTTTTCCTGCTTCTAACATCAACTTTGAGGACAAAACGTTAATTTTCAGCCTAAATAATAAATCTACTCACTAACAGGTGCCATGATGAAGATCATCAGTGTTCTTCACTTCACCACTCAGAATTTTATAATTTAATACCTGATCGGTGTTATAGATAAAGAAATGTGTGATCGATATTGATGGAAATGAATAGCCATCAGCTTATCATCACTAATTTCATGAAATTCTGAGGAACATTTTTTATAGAATACAAAACCTTTTTAGAAAGCTGTTCAAGTGCACATGTAGTATTATCTCTGCTGTGGTGATATGGAGATGTTCATTAAACAGTTATGGAAGGAGTCTCCAGTATCAGCATATTGTTAACTATTTTTTGACATTTTTATGACTATCACAGGTCAAAGATGTGATCTCTAGATGACAGGGTGAGAGCAGAGCATCTCCAACCAGAAGGTTTTGTAGAGCGTTCTCCATATGCAGTAGTTTGTACCTATCAAACGTGGTTTTTCGATTTGGTGATATGGAGATGTTCATAAAACATTCATGAAAGGAGTCTCCAGTGCCGGCATGTTTTAACCAATTTTGTACATTTTCAGGGCAGAGGAGTTTATACTTCTATTGTGGTTTTTTTTGTAACCTGAAAAGCTGTGGGTTTTTTGTAATATTAATGTCAGAAGAGGCTAATGAAGGCGCTGAAGAAATGTTTCTTCTTCTTCTTCTTCTTCTTCTTCTTCTTCTTCTTTTGGTTTCTCCCATTAGGGGTCACCACAGTGGATATCCGTCTCCATACCCCCCTGTCCTCTAAATCTGCCTCTTTCACCCCAATGACCCGCATGTCTTCCCTCACCACATCCATAAACCTCCTCCTTGGTCTTCCACTTTTCCTCCCTCCTGGTGACCCCATCCTCAGCATTATCCTACTGATATACCCTATGTCCCTCCTCTGCACATGTCCAAACCATCTCAATCTCACCTCCCTCACCTTGTCTCCAAAATGTCCTACATGCGATGTCCCTCTAATAAACTCATTTCTAATCCTGTCCATTGTCGTCACTCCCAACGAACATCTCAACATCTTCAGCTCTGCTACCTCCAGCTCCACCTCCTGTCTTTTACTCAATGCCACTGTCTCTAAACCCTACAACATTTTAGGTCTCACCACAGTCCTATAAACTTTCCCTTTCACTCTCACAGATACTCTTCTATCACAAATCACTCCTGCTATCACTCTTCTCCACCCACTCCACCCTGCCTGCACTCTTTTCTTCACTTCTCTAACACACTCTCCATTACATTGCACTGTTGACCCCAGGTACCTGAACTCCTCCACCTTCTCCACCTCTTCTCCCTGCAACCGCACCCCTCCACTGCCCTCCCTCTCATTCACACACATGTACTTTGTCTTACTTTCATTCCCCTTCTCTCCAGCATGCACCTCCACCTCTCCAGGATCTTCTCCACCTGTTCCCTACTCTCACCACAAACCACAATATCATCTGCAAACATCATAGTCCATGGGGACTCCTGTCTGACCTAGTCCGTCAACCTGTCCATCACCACTGCAAACAGGAAAGGGTTTAGAGCCGATCCTTGATGCATTCCAACCTCCACCTTGAACCTGCTGTCACACTCTCCTCATACATGTCCTACAACATCCTCACATACTTCTCTGACACTCCTGACTTCCTCATACAATACCAAGCTGAATGAATGTTTATAGTTACTATAACATAAGTGACAACAATAATATATAATGACACTTCTGGACAACACAGTGCTTTATTTAATTTTATTATAAAATTAGGAACTCAAAATGTTTATTTTACATTTTTTTATTTTTGTACAGGTTTTAAGGATTAACAAAGCTAGAGTCATAAAAATACCCCTTCAAAAAATGTGCATGCTATCTATCCACTAGGGCGGCGCTGTTACACCAGACTGAAATTCCTCCGCAGTTTGCTGTAGTAATATTTCCTGCACAACAGGAGGAGTGTTTTTATAATCCACTCCTTTACACATTTCAGGCTGCAGTTTACCTGACAACAGATGAGATCTGCAACTTTGTGCATTATAATTCGGTGTTTCATGTAAAGGGAACTATGTTATATACGGCTTTCTGCTTCCTTGTGTAACAGGTTCTGTTGTCATTGTCATCTCACAGACAAAAAAAAGACAAAAAATAAAAATCAAACAGCAAACAAATTGTTAGCAAATGACAAAAAACTTAAACTTAATATAATGAAAGATGTTTCCAAAATCCTGGTTCCCAAAAAGGTTTTCTTTTAAACTAATTATTATACATTCATTTAATCGTTTTAATTTTAATTAAATATTAAAAATTTTTGTTCAATGCCATAAGTTTAAATGTTGAAGAAATTCGTAAAATAAATCACAAAAGCAGACATTAAACTCTCCTGTATAAACAATATCACACTACTGGGGACTTTTATTTACACGTTCAGACTGCACTGAGGGATTTCACCCTTAAACACACTGAACACTTTTCAGTATGAACTCAAGCATCTTCCAGTGACAGATGACGCAATACAGACGGTGTGTTTCTATTGGCTGAATAAACAGTTATCATGATCGGGGTTTTCTAAGTTGGTCCTGCAGCTCTGCTTTGTTCTGCAAACACTTTCAGTTCCCTCCCAAAACTGAGAAATCACACAGATGAAAACCTGAAGGTGATCCACATCCTTATCTTCATAGTTCACAGAAATCCTGAGAAAAATGCTGACCTGATTTATGTCATAGTGCTTAATAGAACTCGCAGTGTTGCATTCCAGAATAATTGTGTTAATGATAAAAATGCAAATATATATATATATGCATAGATTAGTGATGAAGTAAATAACATTATTTCCTGGAAATGCCAAATATAAAGGGTTGGGATTTTTAGGCATAAAGTCGAATCACTTCTCAAAGTTAATGTGTAGGAGGCAAATGGAATGTGTAAAGATCTGATTGATTTTGGCAAATTTTGATGGTGAGACAATTGCATCTGCAAAACAACAGGTCCTGTAGGGCGTTCATGGTATTCAGTGGTTTGTACCTGCCAAATGGACTCCAATGAATGACACGTTTCTGTAGGTTTGAGTAGCTCATCCTTACCCCTGTGCACCACCCAAAGCTCCTACAATGGGCACCAGAACTGGACAATGGAGCACTGAAAGATGGCGGCTTGTTAAGATAAAGTACATTACTTACCTGGAGATAAGAGAGTACCACGATGCCTATGTGAAAAAGGCAAATTTGTTTTGGCAGTGTGATGCTTTGGCCAATGTTCTTTTGGAAAATATTGGATCTTGGACTCATGTGCATTTGACTTAATTACACCTACCTAAACATTATTGAAGACCAAGTGCACTAATTCAGGACAAAGGTGTTCCATGGTGGCAGTGGCCTTCTACAGAAGGATAATGTGCTGCTCTGCAATAAATCAATAATGGTTTAAGGAACAATGACAAGGAGTTCAAGGTGTTGGCTTTTTGCCATTAAAATGATCTATGGAATATATGGACAACAAGTTTGAACCATGGAGATCTGCTGCTAAAATCTTGGTGACACATACCAGAGCAGACCTTCAAGAGGTCTCTTGGAGTGCTTGCCTTGATGAGTCAACTTGTAGCCCAACAGCTTCTGGTTTCAAACCTGCTCTACTACCAAGACCTAAAATGGAATATTTTTCCAAAGGTCAGCCACAATGGCAGACGAGTGCAATGAAAAAGCCATAGTTGTCCAGATGGTGTTTGTCTTGTGGTTCTTTGAAACTGTTATTCCTGAATAGTTTGAGGGTCACAATCTTGCATTGTTAGAAGAGGTGGGACCACTTGTAGAATACCTGAGGGGACCCTCCTCATCTCCCTCTCTTTCAATCTGGCTATCATTCTTCTTAGCATGTCAGCTGGTGAATCCACCAGCCATCTTATAAGTACTCTATCACTCCTTTCATTAATTGAGGTGTTCTTTGAAAAAAATTGGTTTGGACCCGAGGAGGGCAACACCTCCCTGCTGAAACGTCTCTGTTCAACATCTAAGCTTGCATTGTAACAACCATATTACAAAAACAAGCTTCTTCCACCTTAGAAATATTGCTAAGCTAAGAAACATGTTGTCTGTTGCAGAGAAGCTCGTCCATGCGTTCATGACCTCCAGACTGGACTACTGTAATGCATTACTAGGTGGATGTCCTGCATCATTAATAAACAAGCTACAGTTTGTCCAGAATGCAGCAGACAGAGTTCTCACAAGGTCGAGAAAATATCATGTATATCAATATAATATAATACCATATAACCCCAATCTTCTCATCCCTACACTGGCTTCCTGTTAAGTTTCAAATCCACTACAAACTACTGCTACTTACCTACAAAACACTAAATGGTTTATCTCCATGTATCTCTCCAGTCTTCTAACACGCTACAATCCATCACGCTCCCTGAGATCTCAAAACTCTGGGCTTCTAGTAGTTCCTAGAATAGCAAAGTCCACTAAAGGCGGTAGATCATTCTCACATTTAGCTCCTAAACTCTGGAATAGTCTTCCTGACAGTGTTCGGGGTTCAGACACACTCACCCAGTTTAAGTGCAGATTAAAGACGTATCTTTTTAGCGAGTTCTTCACATAACACACATCACATCATAACCTTGTGCTCCAGAACATCTGATCACATCACATTATCAACTTGTGCTGTTAATATCATGAACAGCAGCTACGCTAATTTCTCTCCACTGCTTCTCTTTCTCTCCCCATCCCGAGGCATCCTGAGGTTGCTCCAGCCCCAGTCACGTCCCACCTCATGAAGATTGTGGACCTTTTAAGAAGTAGATGCTCACAAACATCCTGAACCATCTAGAGACGTACCAGTGCCTATTGGATTCCACTTCATGTGGATTTTGGACACTGGAGCTCTTTGAGTCTTTAAAGGCTCTGGCATGGAGAAGCTGGTGTTGGATCTGTAATGATCTCAAATGTTGAGCTATTTTATTAATTGCTCAGTAGCTCCTAGTTTTATAACCACAATGACTGTATAAGACTGTAGAAAGATCATCACTCATAATCACACACTCCAGTGCTCATGTTAGTTCTCACTCTCCAGTGTTCTGTAGTGTTTAAAGACTATAATCACACTCTTGATGTCACCCAAATGAGGATGGGTTCCCCTTTTGAGTCTGGTTCCTCTCAATGTTTCTTCCTCATAACAATTTTTCTTTTAAGCAGAGAGGAATGATCTTATTTTCTTTAACCTGGTTTATTACAGCGTTTTAATGGGATTATATTTAACACTTTAATATACTCAGCATTTAAATAAAAAAATGGACAGAATATATTAATTTTATCCCTTTTAATGTTTAGGGAAGCTAGCAGTTTTAGCATACACAGCACCATGCTGTCTGGTTCAGTACTTCAGAAAGAGGAAATTTAGTTGGAAGGTTAGAGCTGATCGAGTTTGGTGGATGAAAATGATCTGCCACTTCTGCTTCTAAGTTTTTTACATCTGCTTTTAATTCACTGTTGTTTCCTAGAATTTTTCAACCTTGAATTAAAATCCAATCTCACTCATAAACCAATTTGTTGGCCCTGAGAAAGAACAATTACGTATTGATCACATATCTTATCCTATGTTCATACTCATGAGAGACAGAAGAGTATGTGATAATTGGTCAAAAGGTACCAGGACCTAAAAAATACTGTCCAGAATGATAAAGACAGCAGAGTAGGACATCAGGACTTACAGGACCCCTGTATCAGTGACATCTACACCAAGCAGACAGGAGAATTATGAAAGATTCACCAGATCCTGAGGGTCAACTGCACTATTTTGCATCATTACTTTTTTGCAAACTCTTATTTTATAGATCTCACATATATATATATATTACCATTTATATCTTCAAACTGATAATTAATGCACAGTCAAAAACCAGTGCCAGGGGTCTTTTAACTCCAACATAATTTTGTTACAATTGATGATGTAGAATATTATGATAGTTGGATTTAAAGGATTCTTTAGGGTCAAGCAAGACAAGCAAGAATACACGACTCTGATCAGCAGACATTCTGTGCTCTTTCTGTGCTCTCTCTCTCTCTCTCTCTCTCTCTCTCTCTCTCTCTCTCTCTCTGAGGCATAAAACCTGATGGTTGATTCATGACAGCTATTCGTACGTACATCAATCAGGCATAAATTTATGACCACTGACACGTGAAGTGAAGAACACTGATGATCTCTTCATCATGGCACCTGTTAGTGGATTGGTAAGCATTGGAGCGAGTAGTTTAAGGGCCAAACCACGATGGCTAGACGACTGGGTCAGAGCATTTTTTTACATCACGTAGATGGCCGGGTGTGTGTGCGTCGCGTTCCTGGGGAACACATGGCAACAGGGAAGAACTATGGGAAGAAGGTGAGCCAGCAGTGGCAGTTTGATGCTTTGGGCAATGTTCTGCTGGGAAACCTTGAGTCCGGCCATCCATGTGGATGTTACTTCGACATGTACCTCCCTAAGTATTGTTGCAGACCATCTACACCCTTTCATGCAAACGTTATTCCTTGATGGCTGTTGCCTTTTTCAGCAGGATAATGTGCTCTGCCACAAAGCTAAAATGGTTCAGGAATATTTTGAGGAGTACAACAACAAGTTTGAGGTGATGACTTGACCTTACAATTCCCAGATCTCAGCTACAGTCCTGTAACAATTCAGAATTTAGATCACTGTTATTTATAAACTGTTTATATAACTGTTCTGACTATATTATTTTATTACAAAATGATTTATAATATGATACAAAGATTTCTTATGATTTGCTGTTGAGTGTAAGCATGCACAGAAATAAAGGAACTGAATTAAATTTAGTATAAATATTTGAAGCTCTCACACTTGGAAATGTGAATGTTCTAAACCTCATATATTTGGACCTTAATTTGAAAATGTGCATTACTTTGAGCAATAACATGCTGTTAACAAGATGAGATTCCATCACCACTGCTTATCTACAACCTGATTACCACCAGGTATAATATATTAACTACCCTCTGAGCAGCCTTAATGGACAGGTGGCTGCTAAGGTTTTTTAAATGTTTGCTACCAACTTTTTAGCAACTATGACAATGAGCTATGAAACCACCTAAAAACACCACAGCAACTAATTAAATACTGTGATTCCTGAAATTAATCCTCTAGTCTCATGTGGTCCAGTGTTTCTTCAGTTCTCCACTCACAAATTTATTTCCTGTCTGTAATTATTTCCCATTTACTGTCTAATGTGCACAAATGGAGAAGATGTTCAGAACCGTGGTTTCATCTTATCCTGTTAGAGACACATATTCACTGACTGTGTATCTGAAAAAGAGACATTGTGAAAAGAATATAAAGCTGAGAACAAAGTAATAGACATTAATGGAGCTTTTCGTGTACCTGATGAAAAACTTTGAAAATGTCAACCACCTAATATATAGATGCACATTTAAAATCGTTGTGCTGTGAATAAAGGGAAAGGGAAATGTTCTTCTGGTTTGAGAAGATTAATTTAATTAAAAAAGCAATGGACAAAGTGCACCACTGGGGCTTTAACTTCACTTCTCACAGTCTGAGAGCAAACACAAGCTGATCTCACACAGTGAAACATCTCAGTTAGAACTGATTATCTTCTCACAACAGATGATGTAATGAACGAAGTGGTTTCCTATTGGCTGAGCTCATAATCATACTCGGGATTTTCTGTGCTTGTTGTGTAACTGTGTTTTTGTTCTGTAGACACTTTCACTTCACGCAGGACTGAGATGGAAAACTAGAATTAATCCACATCTTCATCCTTTTCTTCTTCATCCTTTTCTTCTTCATCCTTTCCATCTTAATAAAAGCAGTTTCCTGTAATGCACAGAGAAATATCCCACCCTAAAAAGTGTGTTTATATGATATGGATTATTCTGAATATACAGAATTTGTTTTAAAGAAAATAAAGAGATGGAGATGTAAATGTTTTTTACCTGTAAAGAATATCAGATAATATTAGTGCTGTTTTTATGCTGGTTTTTTATTTTATTTTATTATAGTGAACACTTTCCTGAACCACAGACACAAACAATCTAGTGTTTACTTACTGTAATTTTCTATTTTTGTGTTTTAGATTACGGAGGGCAAAAATGACATAAAACTAACAGAAAGAAAGAAAGAAAGAAAGAACAAAACAAAAGAATAGGTGCAAACTAGTAAACAAGTAAAAATAAATGCAGAATTAAAGACATGAATGAATGCATTATCGCAAATAATAGTAATAATAATAATAATAATAACAACAACAACAATAATACGTATTATTGTTGTTATTATTATTATTATTATTATCATTATTATTTGCGATAATGCATTCATTCATGTCTTCAATTTAGATGTGTGACTTTTATGAACACCTGTAATGCTCTTACCCAATCATCTGCCTCCTGTGAAAGATCTTTACACCTGCCCAGTTCTCCTGCACCTAAAATATGAGGAACAGATGTTCACTCAGTATCTGATGTACAGTACTGTGTCAAGGTTTTAGGCAGGTGTGAAAAAATGCCATAAAGTAAAAAAAAGTGTTAATAATTATTTTTTCGACTATCAAAATGGAGTAAATGAACAGAAGAAAAATCCAAATCCAAGTGTTTGTGGGACACATGAACACAGATTTTGAAGGAACTCAGCAGGTACGTAGTTTTAACATCTTGGAGAAATAGCCAAGGATCTTCTGTGGATGTAGGCTACCTCAAATCCTTCTGTCTCTTCATGTGATCCCAGACAGACTCAATGATGTAGAGATCATGACTCTAAGCAGACTCTAACCATTAATCCTGACCACATCTGCAACTTCATTTGCAGAAATTCAGCCCCAAACTTGTAGAAAACCTCCACCAGCATGCTTCACTGTTACCTGCAGACACTCTAATGTATCGCTCTGCAGCACTTCAGTGAACTTGCCTCCTGCAGTTTTTTGACTCATCAGTCCAGAGCACCTGCTGCCATTTTTCTGTCCCCAGTTCCTCTGGTTTTGTGTATAGCTGGGTCTTGTTTCCATGTTGGAGGTTTGGCTTTTTGGGCATATTTCTTCCATTAAGACCAATTTTGAACAGACTTCTCCAGACAGCAGATGGGTGCAAATCTTGGCCTGTGAGAGACCTTGGTGATGCAGTAGAGCTACCGTGTGCCTTGTTGTTGTGCTCAGTCTTGCCATGATGTAGGGGAACATGAAAGACATGAAACTGTCTTCAACACCTTCACCTAAAACGTGGTTCACACTGTGCAATTTGGACACAACTTCAGACTCTTTCCTGCAGTGTGACTTTTCCTATGAGAGCTGTCAAACCAAGAACCAATAGAAGAACCAAACCTGAAAATGTGGAAACAAGTCCACAGGTGGACAGTAGAGAAAGAAGAGAGACATATTGAGTTTTGGAGAAAAATTTGTGTTTACATGATGTTTTTATTATCAAGGCATTTCATGAACAAAATTAAAGCTACAGTTTTTGTTTGTGTTAGCTACTGGGTCTGAACGTGTCACTGATTGACGACGTAAACCTTCGGAAAAGTATTTTCTTGTGTGCATACAGTCATATAGTCTGACATTAAGACATCTGAGATCCTACAGTGTGACCTGGAGAATCATGTTCATACAGTCTGACAAACAACAATCGCAAAGGACTATAAAAGATCATGTAGATTATGAGCCTGGCATCAGTAGCAGATTCTGGTTGTTCCTCACCCAGTTTGAAGCTCCTCCACAGCTGTTTCTGTTTCACTTAATGATTGTGTTTCAACTTACATATAAAATGAATCAGTAGCACCTGCTTGGTATAATTGATTATCATACACCTGACTCTGATCTACAAAAAACCTCTTTACATTCAAACATAATTTGAGAAATCATAAATACAAAATAATTATTTATTTATTTTCCCAAATAAAGTTTTCTTCTAAAAATTATACAGATTTATAAAGATCCTAAATAATCAAATAAAAACACTTTATTATTTTGTATATTATTATTATTATTATTATTATTATTATTATTATTATTATTATTATTATTATGTACAATGGCAAATAAAAAATGCATTTTTATTATTATTATTATTTTTAAAATCCATATCAAGCACAAAGTGTTGTAATATATGAATCTATGTGAGGTATCAGAAGATCTGAGTGTGTAGATTGAGGAAGTGTGAAGCTCAGTAGAAGCTCTGCTCAGACACTGCTGACTGTGAGGGAGAGAAATAATGTGATTGGAGGATTTACTTTATAATCACACACTGACTTTACACTCCACTCTACTGTGTGTCTATTCAGTGTGTGTGTGTCAGTGTGTGTGTGTGTGTGTGTGTATCAGAGACTACACTGGATTGATCTGAGCTGTTGGGTTCCTGCTGAAACTCTTCAGGATGAAATTATTTCTGATCTTGTTCACACTGATGTGTGTGAAGGACACTGGAGCTCAGAGTGAGTCTGATATTCTTCATTTATTAGAGTTTATTTTGAGTGTAATTATTTCAGTAGTAATTAAGAGAATGTTATAAAGTGAACTTCATTAATACACGACTGGATTTAAATCAAACACACAACAAACTTCACAAAAAAGTGATTTGATTATTAGATTTATGTTTAATTTAACTGTGAATAACCTGCTGATGAAGTGTGAACGTGTGTGTGTGTGTGTGTGTGTGTGTGTGTGTGTTCAGGTAAGCGCCACTATTTGGAACTGGTCGCATGCTCAGACACGGATAAGGAGTTTATCTGGGGGACCGATGGAGAAGAGCTGTTTTATGCAGATTTTGAGAAGAAGAAGGGAGTAGACATTAACCCTCCGTTCGCTGATCCGATCAGTAACCCCGGAGTGTACGAGTCCGCCGAGGCTAATATGCCCATCTGCAAAAACAACTTAGACGTGTGTATACAAGACTTTAAAGACCAGCCGGTGCCACAGGGTGAGTAACTCTGTATAAAAGAAGCAGAAATGTAGATTTAAGACTAAAATGATTTTGATGATGAAGATTGTTGAAGGTTTTATTGTAAGTTATTGATCATCACATCTTCAGAAATATAAAAATTATATTAAAATATTACAATCTATAACCTGTACATTTACTGCATTTACTTAACCTCACACATTACACTGCAATTAATCTAAATAAATCACACACACACACACACACACACACACACACACACACACACACACACAGCAAACACCCAAGTATGTATAATAGTGCTAAAGGTAAATGTTTATAATTGTTCTGTTATGAAATATAAAGGGATGATTAGAGGCAGTGAGGAAGCACACAGCACACACACAGCACACACACAGCACACACAGCACACACACAGCACACACACAGCGCAGTCACACAATCACATAATTTGTTATTATTTAAATATCCATGTTAAATGGCCTCCTCTGTCATTCTTTTATAATATCTGAATATTAACTAAAGTAGTTCAGTTTAATTTTAATAAATCTGCTGTGCTCAATATGTTTGTTTAATATTTAACATTAACAGCTTAGACTCCAGAGTTATTGGTTATTAGAAGTCAGGTGAAATATTAAATGTACCACAGTCTCAGTCTGATAAAGATGTGAGATGAATGTGTGTTTTTTTTTTCTCTCCAGATCCCCCACAGAGCTCCATCTATCCTAGAGATGATATAAAGTTGGGTTTAGAGAATCTGCTCGTCTGCCACTTTGTGCGATTTTTCCCTCCACATGTGACTGTGCGATGGACCAAAAACAACGTGGATGTGACGGATAAATCTACACTCAGTCAGTACTACCCTAATGAAGACAACACCTTCAACCAGTTCTCCCACCTGACCTTCACTCCACAGGAGGGAGATGTTTACACCTGCACTGTGGAGCACCAGGCCCTGGAGCACCCTGACACCATGACGTGGGGTGAGACACTGTTTATTTACTGCTTCAGCCTTTACTTACTTACTGCAGAAATAACCCTGTGTGTGTGTGTGTGTGTGTGTCTGTGTATATGTGTGTGTGTGTGTGTGTGTGTGTGTGTGTGTGTGTCTGTGTGTTTGTGTGTGTATGTGTGTCTGTGTGTGTGTGTGTGTATGTATATGTGTGTGTGTGTGTGAATGTATATGTGTGTGTGTGTCTCTGTGTGTGTGTGCGTGTGTGTATATGTGTGTATGTTTGTGTGTGTGTGTGTGTGTGTGTGTGTGTGTGTGTGTGTGTAGAGGTGGATGTTGAGCTTCCCAGTGTAGGTCCGGCTGTGTTTTGTGGAGTGGGTCTGGCTGTGGGGCTGCTGGGAGTCGCTACTGGAACTTTTTTCCTGGTTAAAGGAAACCAGTGTAACTGATACTACAGGTAATAAATATAAATACACACTACATTATAATACTGTATATGATACTGTTCATCTCTCACACACTGCTGTTTCTGTGTTTTCAGCCACAAGTCAAGTTCAAAGAGTTTCAGATGCCTACCATAAAGTCTCCTTACTTTATCTGTACATCCACTCAAGTTAATCGACCTGTTTAAAACAATTAAAAAGATTTTTGTTGTTTCATTGTTCACTGTTGTTAAATTTCTTAACTGTATAAATCTGTACATCTTTCATTTCCAGATTATATATAATTCCTAATCAATTCTAGAAGAGTGAATTCAAATGAAAAGAAATTGAGTGCCTGCAAAAAAAATAAGAAATAAACTGAATTTACACATAATTTGTGTTTCCACACAGATGCTTCTTTCAGTAACTCATCTCACCAGTAGAGACTAAACTCTGGATTAGTTCATTTAAAACATAAATAGAAACATCTCCACACACACACACACACACACACACACACACACACACGTAATGAGTTTTTTTTAAAAGTGATCAAATGTGAAAAGGATTTAAGGGGCATTTCACCTTGTTATACACTTTAATTGCACATGTGGAGAAAGCAGAAAAAAGTATCATCACGAAAAATAATAATAATAATAGTTTTTTTTCCCGCTTGCTAACTTACATTAATCAGTAAACGTCTTCATACAGTCTGAATTAACAACATGAATCTCATCTGAACAGTTAATCTCACATTAAAAACTCTCTCCATCCAACAAACATTTCATATGTGTCTCAAAATAAACCTGTTCCTCCAAAACACTGGCAACATCTCACAATCATACACTCTTCCTCTAAAGCACAGTGATCTAAAAAAAAACCCCACTAACAACAGCGTTATGTACATGATAAACTTTTTTATTTACATAATTCAGTATTATTACATTATATTATTACAATATAGAATAACACACTTTCACTTTATTGATTGTACTAAAGCATATAGAACAAGAATGAAATTAGAAATGCCACAGTTAGTTTATATATACATACATATATATATATATATATATATATATATATATATATATATATATAGAGTACTGTATTTGTGAAACAAATATAAAGGTGAAACAAAAAACAAAAAAAAGAGATTATATATATACATATATATATATATATATATATATATATATGTATATATATAATAATAATGAAAATTACAAAAAAGTCAAAACATCAACATGTGTAGTCGAATCAGTCATATTGTAAAGTTCTGTGAGGGTTTTAGTTCTCACTCTCCTGCATTTAGACACAGAATCTACATCACTTCTTATGTCTTCTTTAGCAGTGTATAATGAAAAGTCCAATCCAACCCCATCAGACTTCAGGTGAATTAATAGAAGAGACTTTATTTGTCACATAAACATTACAGCACAGTCAAATTCCCATCTTGTTTGGTAGTTGGGGTCAGAGCTCAGAGTTGCCATGACACAGGGCCCCTGGAGCACAGAGGGTTAAGGACCTTGCATAAGGGCCCGAGAGTGGCAGCTTGGCCAATGTGGGGTTTGAACCCGAGACCTTCTGATCACTAACCCAGAGCCTTAACCAAAAAGTTTATTTTCACTTCTGTTGCAAATAATTGAGTGTAAAAACACATTTATATGCAAATCTATAAAGGATTTTCATAAATACAGAATGAAATCGTTTATTACAATATTATTATTATTACAATATTACAATATTATCACTAACACAGTTAATGCACTAAACACAGACATGAGGAACAGATTCATACTTACATTCATTTACATTAAACATCAGTAAACCTTTTATTAACTTTCTCTTGATGTACAGTGTATAAGATCTCATGTTTCTCATGTTTCTCATGTGTGAGTCAATTGGGTCTGACGCCTCTCTCTTCTCTCGCAGGTGGGAGTGACGTCACAGGTGAACGCTCACCCAGAGAGCCGGGACAGGTGTCAAAATAAAAGTCATGGACTTGCTGGGTAAAATTTTAACAGAATATTTATGTACTTCAACTCTGTTTCATATACAGTTAACTTACATAAAAGGTATTTGTACAGGAAATTCAGTTGTATTAACATCTGGACCAAATCAAATATATTAAACAATTTAAATATATGCACATAAAAACATACAAGGATTTGCAAAGTAACTGCATCTTCTATATTATTATTATTACTATTATTATTATTATTATTATAATTATTATTCATAATAGTAGTAATAGTAATGATTTCTCACTCATAATTATAATAATTACAATAATTTGATCAGGTGTATTAAACTGTGTGTAACAGGTGAATAATATTGGGTTTGAGTTCTGCCTGGTAACACGTGACTTTGTGTGTGTGTGTGTGTGTGTGTGTGTGTGTGTGTGTAGTGTAGGATTGGTGTGTGTGTGTGTGTGTGTGTGTGTGTGTGTGTGTG
>JAAIIK010019604.1:83279-102986 GCA_014706435.1 Silurus glanis | reverse complement strand
ACACACACACACACACACACACACACACACACACACACACACACACACTCTCTCTCTCTCTCTCTCTCACACACACACACACACACACACACACACACACACACACACACTTGCACTGCGAACATCAATGAAAGCTTTATCTTTATCTTATAAATGCTGGTGACGATGGTATAAGGTGATAATCCAGGGCCAGGTATAAAACCTTGAATTTTAAAGCTTCACCTCGGGCCGTTCTTCACCTCCACATCATGCATTAACCTCCTGTAACACCTCACACCTACACCTGGATTATTACTTACTTTACTTACTGCCAAATACCATGAATGTAAATATAAGGTGACATTTTTACAGGTAGAATGAAGTAGAGGTTAATTTAACATGTATGTTATATTAAAGGAGTCTCCAGTGCCAGTGTTTGTAACTGTCAGAGGTAAAGCTATAAATTAGTTTTCAACATCTTCAGAACAGATGAGTTTACTCTTTGCAGCTACAATATTTCTATATTGCACTTAATATTTATTAAGACAGGAAGCGTAAGCAGATTTGGAGGTTTTTGAGAAAGTTTGAGAACTTAGTATAGTGTAATAGTGTAACAGGGTCACTGATTGAAAAAAGTTTGAGAATTTGTATTATTATGGACTTTACAGGGTAGAAGAGTTCATCCTTTACTGTAATTAATGTAATGATTACATCGCTGGCCTTTTCACACTCAGATGGATTTCTACCTGGATACTGCAGTGTTGCTGAATCGTGTGATCTGATTGGAGGATTTTACGCAGAAGCGCAGACTTGGTTCTGTTTTCTCTCATACTTTTCTGAGGTAGTGTGGAGTAGACTGGAGTGTTAGTGGTGTTTAAGTCATGCTCTGTCCAAACACTGTAAAAATGAAGATACTTCTGATATTCATGATTCTATCATACGTGAAGGACATCAGGGCTCAGAGTAAGTTCTACACACTTTTGTGTTTAGAAATTTGATAGAAATTACACAATACATTTATAACATATAATATGAATGTGTAATACACTGTATTAAATGAATGTTAAAGCTGTTATTATAACTAAAATACTGATTCTGTAACATGAGATACTGTGCGTTTTAAAGAAAAACTGGTTTTATCAACATAGCAAATCTGTGAGCATTGTTATTAGATAAATCACAAACTACTGAAGGATGTAAGTGTGACTTATATGTCAGAATGTTTTATGGCATCAGCCAAACACAGGACAAATTTCTGTTCAAAGAATAAAACACAAAGTAAGTGTTGAGGCTGTTTTTAGTGTATAAATGTAAAACGCCTTCTCACAAGGTGTATAACAAACTTCTTCATCAAGCATCAACTAGTTTTATTTTTATTTAGATAATTAATCATTTTATACCCAATTATGCATTATTGTAATATTAAATATAATAATGATATTATTATAAATATATTCATATTAAATGTATATTTTCATTCGAAAATATATTTAAAATCAGTATTTTATAATGAAGGTTTTACGACGACGATTTTATTTTTTATCAATAGTCAGTGTTTTTTGTTTATTTATATTGTAATGTTTTTTCTTCATTTTCTGAATATGTTTGTGGGTTGCATTATGATTTTTATCATTATTGCTGCTTCTTTGTTGCTTAATGCTCAGTTTATTGCACTGATAGTTTGTTATTTCTGAGGTTTAATCATTTATTTTTAAAAAACTATTTTCTTTGTCTTGTGTATTTTTCGTTCTTTCCACAGTTAAGCATGTAGACATTGCGTTAAGTGGATGTACTGAATCAGATAAAGAGTTTGTGATGGAACAAGATGGAGATGAAATATTTCACTCAGATTTTAAAAAACAAGATCTGGTGATGAAGTTACCTGACTTTGCAGACCCTATAGATTGGCCTGGTCTATATGAGTTCAGTGTCTCAGAGCAAGAAATCTGCAAACACAACCTCGATCTAGCAGTGAGAGTCTACAAAAACCCTCCAGAGGCTCTCGGTGAGTAAAAACAGCAGCATCAGAATACATATCACCAAACAAGCATACATCTATTTATTTATTACTGTTTTAAATGGTTTTATTAATATTGGTTATTTTGTAGGTAATTTATTTCTGCAAAAAATCTTTCTTAAAGTTATAATTTTATACATTTTATTTTTTATTCAACTTTCATTAGGACATGTCAGAGTAAAGAAAAGTCTACATCTATTATTTTACCTGTGCAGGCTGCAGATAATAAAGTGCATGTGTGTGTGTGTGTGTGTGTGTGTGTGTGTGTGTGTGTGTGTTTGTGTTGTATTTGTCCACAGATATCCCTCAAAATTCCATCTATTCCAAAAGTAATGTGGAACTGGGAGCACAGAACACACTCATCTGTCATTCAGCACGTTTCTTCCCTCCTCCTGTCCGCATCCGCTGGACCAGAAATGGAGAAGATGTGACAGAGAGCTCCACACTCAGTCAGTTCTACCCTAATGAAGACAACACCTACAACCAGTTCTCCCACCTGTCCTTCACTCCTCAACAAGGAGATGTTTACAGCTGCACTGTGGAGCACAAGGCCCTGGAGAACCCTGACACCATGACATGGGGTGAGAGAGCAAATCAACCAGGAATGATAAAACCTGGCAAGAAATTATTAAAACATAAACAATAATTACATCATGAGCAAAATAATGTTTCTTTAATTAAAGAACACAACAACATTGTGTGTTTGTGTGTGTGTGTCTTTGTGTGTGTGTGCGTGTGTGTATATGTGTGTATGTTTGTGTGTGTGTGTGTGTGTGTAGATGTGGATGTTAAGCTTCCCAGTGTAGGTCCGGCTGTGTTTTGTGGAGTGGGTCTGGCTGTGGGGCTGCTGGGAGTCGCTACTGGAACTTTCTTCCTGGTTAAAGGAAACCAGTGTAACTGATACTACAGAGTTCAGAAGAACTACAATCTCAATAAGTCCTGTAAAGATCCTGAACTGTATCTAATAAACTGATTCAATAAATATTAGTGAAATATAATATTTTTGCATCTGTAATAAATTCATGTTAAAGATTTACTCTAAGTGTCCTGTTTTCTAGGTGTATTTACAAACATTACAGGACTTACACTGACCACTGTTTTCCAGTGTGTGATTGGTTATGATTATTATTCATCTATTGTTTTTCTTGACATTGATGGTGTTTATTTGTTTATTAACAGGTGTAGTGAATTTAAAGAAAATGAGTTCTGTAGGCAATGAGAAATTAAAAGGGTATAGATTTAGATTACATGCATGTTATTTTATTACATCATATTTTATTAAAGCCTTTATAAGTCTATTATTCCAAATAAATGAGTAAAACCTTTCAAAATCTCCAAATCCTTTTTCTCTTTTAAAGCTATTAAGGCTTAAACAAATCAGCAAATACAAGCGAAGTTTCTCATATTAGAGTTAATTAAGAGTTAGGACTTTACCCCTGACTGTTATAAAGCACTGAGTCTGTACAATCAGCAGTTATTATAGAAACATATCAGAACAAATGCAGTAATATAAACCAGGGACCTGCAGCCGCAAAACTGTTAGAACTGCTGTTACAGAAAAATAATCAACACCTTCCCAGAATCCAGAATTCAACAGAGCTGGAGGGCAATAAAGAGCAAGAATAATTGTACTTGATTGTGACGTCACTTCCTGTTTCCTGTTGTTGAACTGTTTGCCGGGAATTTTGTTTGTATTTTACATTTTTTACAGTTCGTTTTCTCTCTTTCATCGCTTTAAAATATCAAAATATCGTTTTGATTTCCTGCATCCTTTACTTTCCTTTGGCTCCGTCTCGTCTATTTTTGCTTTCGGAAGAGGGTTTTTCCCTGTTTGAGGGTTTGAAAGCAGTGAGTGGAGGACATTCCCACCAGAACTATGAACACACACTACATTAATCACATTAAGGTACGTAATTTCTCTTCTATGGCGAACATCCAGTTCATTCAGTGTGTGAAGTGTGACATGTTTAGTCAGTCTTTCTCCGTTGTTAGCGATAATTTTATCTGTGAGAAGTGTAAGCTAGTTTGCTCTTTGACGGAGAAGATCTTAGCATTAGAGGAGCGCTTCCAGAGTCTAGAGAGAAGTAGTGAGTGCGAGAGCAGTCCAGGTTCTGCAGGGGAAAGTCTGGATGCCCTAGGTGAAGTTAATATTCCCCCGACTCCGGCATTAGAGCCCTCGCAGCGGGGCGAATGGGTGACGACTCGGCGGCATACTCGCAAAGCCAAAGCTAACGCTAAGGCTCGCCCACGGGAGCACCATTCCTCTCCGCTTCACGTGTCCAACAGGTTTGCTCTCCTCAGTGAAGCACCCGCTGAGAAACCTGAAAGAGCTCTTTAGGAGACTCCATTCTGAGGCACGTGAAATTAGCTAGACCTTTAGGGGCACCAGCAGCACAGGTTATGTGTATACCGGGAGCCAGGGTGCCGGACATAGCAGGTCAGCTTAGGTTCTTAGGAAAACACAGGTTCTCTAAGATAGTTTTTCACATAGGAGCTAATGATGTACGCCTTCGACAGTCAGAGGTTACTAAGAGTGATATTATAGAGGTGTGTAAATTAGCGAAGGCAATGTCCGATGCAGTAACATGCTCTGGCCCCATCCCAATGCGACGTGGCGATGTAGCCTACAGCAGGTTATGGTCGCTGAACTGCTGGATGTCCGAGTGGTGCTCCAAAAACAATGTGGGCTTCATTAATATTTGGAGCATTTTTGAGGGCAAGGCTGGCCTGTTAGGGCGGGACGGTATCCATCCCACTCGGGAAGGTGCTGCTCTCATTTCTTGTAGTATAGGTCATAGTCTCAGAACAGCACTAGTTAACAAGTGACTGTCTAGAGCCAAGGCCAGGGAGCAGACAGACAGGCTAAACCGACCGTCTGCTAGCTGCACAGAGTCGTCACTCAGGATCCACCAAATTGAGACTGTGTCTGTTCCCCGAGCGAAACCAAAATATAGGAATTCTCAGAAAGTCTGTTTTAGTAACCTGATTAACATTAAATTAAATAGGACTGAACGCACAGCAGCACCTCTGATCTAAAGATAGGATTGCTGAATATTAGATCTCTCACGTCTAAAGCGCTTACTATAAACGAAATTATTACCGACCAGGAGTTTAAAATAATGTGTTTAACAGAAACGTGGATTAAACCGAATGAATATTTAGCATTAAATGAAGCGAGTCCTCCTGGGTATAGTTCCATACACCAACCCCGTCTAAATGGCAGAGGAGGCGGAGTCACAGCTATTTATAATAATAATCTGAGCGTCACACAAAAGACTAAACACAAATGTAAAACATTTGAAGTTCTTTACACCAGCATAAAATATTCAGTGTCCGAAAGCAGGTCCAGTCAGTCAATTCCACTAATTATTATTTATAGACCTCCAGGGCCCTACTCTGATTTTCTCATAGAATTTGCAGATTTCATCACAAATTTAGCTACTTCTTTAGACAAAGCATTAATTATTGGTGACTTTAATATTGATTTTGATAATCAGGAAGACTCCTTAAGAGCAGCAGTTGTGTCCATTCTAGATTCAGTTGGAATTAATCAGAATGTTATAGGACCCACTCATAGTGGAGACACACTCTCGATTTGTTGTTAACATTTGGATTAAAAATAAAAAAATTAGTCATAATTCCACAGTCTGAAGCTATTTCAGACCATTATCTCATCTCTTTTAAAATCTGCCTCAGTCATTGCATTACTACTTCACCACGTTATCGTGTTAAGCGTACTTTCACGTCAGCTACAGCAGCGCGTTTTATTAACAATCTTCCAGAAATTACGATATTAGATAGATCTCCGTCTGACCCCGCAGAGCTCGACTGGGCCACTGAATACCTAGAATCAACATTATGTTATACTCTAGATGATGTAGCTCCCCTTAAGACCAAAATGATCAGGGAGAAAAAATTAGCACAGTGGTATAATGATCATACACACACCTTAAAACAGACCACTCGAAAATTAGAACGTAAATCGCGTCAAACAAAATTAACAGTATTTCAAATAGCATGAAAGAAGAGGCACTCACATGCACACCATCATTAGGTAGTAATGATTTCATGAACTTTTTTAATAATAAAATTGAAAACATCAGTCAAGAAATCCAGACGGTTAATATAAATCCAAATTATTTTACAAGTAACCCTGTAGACAGCAGTGTAATTATAACAGACAATCAATTACAAAGCTTCACTCCTATTCATGAGAATGACTTCATTTAATTAATTTCCTCATCAAAACCATCAACCTGCATTCTCGATCCCTCGCCTACAAGTTTCTTTAAACAGATCATTCCAGAGGTAATTGAACCTGTTAAAAATAATAAACTCTTCCATTAGCACTGGTTTTGTACCAAAATCCTTCAAACTGGCAGTTATCCAACCCCTAATTAAGAAACCTGACCTTGACCCTGTCAGCTGTCCAACTACAGACCAATATCAATCCAAAATTTTAGAAAAGGTTGTAGCACAGCAGTTCTGCTCACATCTACTGAGGAATAACATTTTTGAAATGTATCAGTCAGGATTTCGGCCTCATCATAGCACAGAGACGGCGCTAGTTAAGGTGGTAAATGACCTGTTATTGAAGTTACTTTTAGTTATGCTGCCATAGCGAGTCTTGCCGGAGTCCAAACTGCACAGTGACTTTAACTTTCATACAACAATAAGGACACCTAATAATTCATATCCTTCTCTTCCTGTCACCCTCTTCTCTCTCTCTCTCTCTCTCTCTCTCTCTCTCTCTCTCTCTCTCGGTCGAGTTAAATATGCTCCTGAGGCTCCAGTGACCACTGTTCCTGCCCCTCTCCCCTCCGTGGATCTTCCCACTTCGTCCAGGCCTCTGGATAGTGTTCTCTATGACTGGAGGCCACTCTGTGCAGCTTGGGACGTTTCTCATCAACGCCTTGGGTGGTTCCATGAAATTCCGGAGTAAGAACGGGCGCTTTGAGGATGGATTGGACTGTAGATAATGTTGAAAAGTAATGTAGCGAAAAGTATTCCTGAGTCAGTGCAGGAGGCCGTTGCTCCTACACTGACTCAGGACTACTTTTCGCTTCTGATCATCATCACTGTACCCCACAACATCGTATATCTGCTACAAATGGACATTCGGTGCAACCCAGATGAGGATGGGTTCCCTCTTGAGTCTGGTTCCTCTCAAGGTTTCTTCCTTATGCCATCTCGGGGAGTTTTTCCTTCACCACAGTCGCCACCGGCTCGCTCATCAGGGACAAACTTACTCATAAAGAACATATTCACTTTTAATCACCACATTATCTGTGTAAAGCTGCTCTGAGACAATGTTCATTGTTAAAAGCGCAACACAAATAAAAATGAATTGAATTGAATTGAAGAAGAACTGCTGATATGGTCTGAGATTCTCCTCATTGCTCTGTTTGCAGCATTACGTGGCGCATGCTGGCTCACATCGCTACACACTTCCGCATTCTATTCTCTGTTGCAGTGTGTTTTTGCTTTGGTTCTGTGTCACGTGTGTTTGTTTTGATTCATGTAATGTCTGATCCAAGATAACAGCGTGGTGGTAGCTTACAGTGGAAATCCAAAACAGTCATAGCACGTGTGCCATCACCAGACTCTACTGATATACATAAATAATCCACAACATGTCATACACAATGATATGTGAAATCAGCTTGCTGCAAGGACCAGGCTTCCAAACATTGGTGTTCCTCGATGTCGATGGCAGAAGGAGTGGATATTGGAAGCATTGCATAGAAAGCAGACATGCAGGAAGAGAGCAGGAGTCTGTGCTAGACTCAACTCAAACCCTAACTGGCCTGCTCTACCATCCATGCTTCTATCAAATGTCTTCTCCATGGACAATAAACTGGACTACACCTGACTCCAGCAAGCTACATGTTCCATCTTTGTTTTCTCTGAGCCATGAATAAACAACAGAGTTTCAGATGCCTCCATTCAGCTGGATGGATGCTAATGCTAACTGTGTACTCTATGGGAGGATGAAACAAAACACCCAGATGGACTGTCAAAACACACATTTTTGGAGGAGTGCAAATCACCTAGTTGGAGGAGTATCATCAGTAACCAGGTACATCAGCAAATGCATTAATATGACATCATCTCACACTTCAATCAGAAACCATGGATAACTAGGTGGTGTGTGTGCTCCTGAAGGCAGACCTAAGAAGAGCAAGAGGCAAACTGTCCATCAGAGAGGCAAAGGTGCTCATGCCTAAAGAATCCACAATCACTTCATGTACAGCATCCATACATGACGCATGTGGCAGGACCTCAAAACATCATCAATTATAGGACATCACCACCTGTCTGTGATAGTGATGCTCTCTTCCAGATGTGCTGAAAAGCTTCTACACTCCATTTGAAGCACAGAACATCATGACAGCGATGAAGACCACCCCTCCTTATAATGACCAGGTGCTTTGTCTCTCCACAGTTGATGTGAATAAAGCTCTAAGCAGAGTTAACACACACAAAGCTGCAGGACAAGACAACATTCCGGGCAGAGTGATCAGAAGGTGTGCAGACCAGCTGGCAGATGTTTTTACTGACATCTTTAACATCTCTGTAAGCAGCACTGTTGTTGCAATGTGCTTCATCATCTAGATGTCCCAGTGTCGAGTCCCAGTAAGTTTTGTGTAGTTCTGTGTTTTGTGTTACTTTTGTTAGTTTATGTGGTCTTGTGTAACACTTCAGTCCTGGAAGAACATTGTTTTTTTCACTTCGTACTGAATTCTATATGGTTGGAATGACAATAAAAGTCTACTTGACTTGTCTCCACTCCTGTGTTATCATTGGTCCTTGTGTTTACACGTTCACACCTGTTTCCACTGCTATGTTTCAGTCATGTTTCATGAAGTAATCGTTCAGTTTACTGTTCATTACCAAGCGGTTTGTGCTCGAGGTTCATGTTTTAAAGTTTTGATTTTCCCTTTGGTTTCTTGTTTCATGCTCATATTTTCATGTTTTTATTTGTTGACTGCATCTTCAACTTCATTTTCTATTTATTCATAAAGCACATTTTACAGTGTTACACAAAATTGAAGAAAATCAAAACACACACAAAACATTTCACACAAATAATACAAACACATAAAAAAGTTCCCAAATCACAATATCCCTGCTTTAAAAGCCAAACTTAAAACATGTGTCTTCACCTGAGACCTATAAACCTCTCTGGATGAAGCCTGCAGAAGATAAATGGAGGCCGTTCTACAGTTTACCTACTACTGAACAAACGTGATCACCTTTTGACTTCTTTTTGTCTTAATGACCTATCATATGTGTAAGACTGTAAAATTGCATGATTTTTGCCTGTTTTGTGTTTGTCTATGACTGATGATTTAGATTATTTCACTGTTTATATGAATACGTGCTCTTACTTTGCACTTGCAACTGCCTCCACTATCACACACTACATAACAGATATTAAAGTTATGTAATTGTAAATAAAATATAAGTGCACTAACACAAAACCATGCATGTGGATCATTCAGCATGTCAGAGAGAGTGTTTAAATAAGAGTGTTACCGAAATAGGCATTAGAACTACATTTCCCATCAGCCACTGCACCTCACTGATTGTGGTCACATGACTGGTCTGTTCTCGTGTCATGTAGTCTGTTTATGAGCGCTAGTTTTTAAGTCACACTTCACATCTCTCTCATTGTTCAGTGTGTTTAATGATTGTGTCTTTGTTTTTGTGCTTTTTTTTTTTGTAGATAAAGAAATCCAACATCTGCCTTTTGCTTTTATTAAATGACTCAGAGGGAATAAAACACACAAAAGCAAAAATGCTTTTATTATTATTAATTATTATTAGTAGTAGTAGTAGTAACCCAACACTTATCTACTAAAGCCCAATTTCACCAGGAGAGAAAAACAACTATAAATAAATTAACTCAGAATTCTTACTTATTATCTCAAAGTTTTACTTATGAACCCATGATACAATAACTCAAACTTTTTTCATATAATAATGACAGAAAATTAAGAAAAACAAAAAAAGAAATATTAAGAAATTCAGTAATGCGAATTGTTAATACTTTCTTTGAAAATTGTGTTTGTAAATTGTGTATTTATCATTTAGAATCAGAATAATAGTGTTGTATTAAAGACTCATTGTGGTGCACAGATTTATTAGTCTTTAAATAAATGTGATGTTTGAGGTAGTAACTGATGACGCAGAATCTCTGCAGCGTGTGATTGGTCAGTTTTATACACTGAGTGTGTGTGTGTGTGTGTGTGTGTGTGTGTGTGTGTGTGTGTGTGTGTAAGTAGATAGCACACTGACTTCTCTCAGTCTCACAGTCAGACATGATGGGGAAACTGTGGATTTGTCTCCTGGTGGAATTACTTTCCATGTTGGACACAATAAGTAGGTTGTTTTATTGTTATTTATTTTTTTACTGTATTGTTGTTTTATTGTTATCTGAGTAAATGAAATATGATGGAATGTAAGGGGAACCCCGGGTTTACTGGTGAAGCGAAAACAAACTAAACTAAACTAAATAACTCAGATGTGTTTACTGTAATGAAGTTTCTTTATTTGACTGTTTCAGATGGATATTACAACGAGAGGAGATCACAGTGCATTTACAGCTCCAGAGATTTAAGTGATATGGTTTACATTGATGATTACATTTTCAACAAAGTGAGGTTCATATGGTTTAACAGTACAGTCGGGAAGTTTCAGGGCTACACTGAGCTTGGCATTTATAATGCAGAGAGATTTAACAATGACACAGCCTTCTTGGAAAGAGAGCGAGCTGATGTGGAATCCTTCTGTAAACACAATGCACAGATCCGCTACACAGCTATAATTGATAAATCCGGTAAAGCATATTTCTTTCTTTTTTTTTAAATAACTGATTAAAATAATTTTATTTACAGTATCTGAAATATAAAACTATTATTATTAACACAGATAAACATGTTATATCTCTGGCACTGTGGTTATTCCTGCAGTTGCGCCTGAAGTTATGGTGACATCAGTGAAGAAGTCAGATGGATCACATCCTGCTGTGTTGATGTGCAGCGCTTACAACTTCTACCCAAAGTTCATTAAAGTCACCTGGATGAGGAACGGCAAAGAGGTTAAAGGAGGTCAGACGTCCACCGAGGAGATGGCTGATGGAGACTGGTACTATCAGATCCACTCTCACCTGGAGTACATGCCTGAATCTGGAGAGGAGATCTCCTGTGTGGTGGAACACGCCAGCTTCAAAAAACCCATGATCTATAAGTGGGGTGAGTCTAATCTTCATAATCAGATCATCACAATCAGATCTAAATATCTGAATCCTTAATGTGCTAATATTAAAAATAATGTTATAATTGGATCTAAACCCCTGTATGTCTCAGACCCGTCCATGAATGAATCTGATAAGAGTAAGATCGCTATCGGAGCTTCAGGGTTGGTGTTGGGGATCATAATCTCAGCAGCTGGATTCATCTACTACAAGAAGAAACACTCAGGTGTTTTATAAGTTCATTAATAATATACACAGGTGTTTTAAAGTTCTCAGGTGAATTATATAAAGGAAATACACCAGATCTAAACGCATATGTGTGTATGAGGACATCTGTGTATTTATTCTTAATATTAAATTCTATCAATAAGTAAATAATAAAAGTTGCTTCCTGATGTTCATCATCTGCTTTGTTTCTGATTTCTGATGACAGGACGGATCCTGGTGCCGACATAAATACAGGTAGGGATGGAATTTGATGAGTTGGTTTGCATTTTGCTTATTGGATATACTTAATTTACCCATAATGCCCTCTGTTTATTTATTTTATTACTTTCCCCTTTTGCAGGTCTTTGAGGAGAGAAACACTGGAGTGTTTGCTGAAGCGGCTTTAACTGTTAAACACCTGATTCATTCAGAACCATGTGTAATTACTGGAAAATGACTTTCACGTCTGCATCTGTATAAACTTTCTCTTCATTTAAGAGCAGCTTTATGTGAGATTTCGATCAAACTGATGTTTAATAAGTTGATTTTAGGCTTAATATTGTTTATTTATGCTTAGGTCCTATATACAGCTTATTAAAAAAACATTCATGCACATGAAAAGTAAATAAGGCATAATTTCATTATTAAATTGTTAGCGCCCCCTACAGTCTGCTGCAACCTGTATGACCATTTTTAATGAAGCTGTTTATTATTATTTCATTCTAACAGTAATCTTTAAATTCTGCTTTTGTATCATCAGAGGCTTTAATTTCATTTTATTGTCAGATCTGGATTTATTATTGATTCTGTCTGTACATTGATGCAATAAACTTTCGATTGTGAAAAGAAAATGGTGTAAAATCGTATATCAAATAAATTCACCTTAAATAATATTTACTTGTCATGTAGCTGATAAATAAACACAGATCATACTAGTAAAATTAATCCTGCGGTTACCTTGGAATTAAAAATTTAATGTAATACTATCATAGAGAACAAGGTCTAGTTTTGGATAAAAAATGCAAAAATAATCATTTTTAAACCGAAATATTAGTAATTTATGAAGAATTTATATGTGTATGAGGTGAACAGCTAAAGGTCATGTGCCATATTTACAGGCCACACTGTGACTTCCTAATGTGATTTGATCTCACAACCTTTAGATCACTAAACTCAAATCTAAACCAGGATTCTTCCCTGGAAGAGATCTAATGTCCTATTTTACACAAAGTGCCTCATAGTGAATGCGGTACACAACAGGTTTGGGTTTAGAGTCCTGCTTAAGGAAATAAAACCAATACAGATTGACATTAGTGGGATTTGAAGTCCCCATACCCCATATACAGCATTATTACTACTGTAAATTACTGCATCTTTTTTATCTAATGTTTTCTTTTGGTTTTCTAAACTCGGGTTGAATTTATGTTATGGACAATTCTGCAGCAATAAAAGGTGGAGGAAGAGCAGAACCCCTAGTACATCTATACAGGTTGTGTTTGGAAAACTTCAATCTTGTCCAATTCTGGTCAGGATGAAAGTCTAAAAAGTCAGATTTTGGTCTTAATAGAAATGTTAGTTTTTCCACAAGCACCAGTTGTGAGAAGACTCTCTGTGTAGATCCTCGATTTCTTGGATCCTGTTAATCTGGTCAAGATGTGGACCATGGCCTGTGATTCGTCATCAAATGTGAAGCCTCCGATTCGCCAGTACATTTTATACACTTGCTATTATATCACCAGGTTCAATTTTCACTGTAAAACACACTGGAATAAGAATAATAATAATTAGCGTTATTCTGTCGTTACTGTTGCTGTTTTGAATACAGTCAGAACCTTGTGATGAACATGTACAGAATAAATATAGTTCATAAATAACAGATCTTTGAGATACTGTATATGAGCTTAAACACTGGTATAAATACAGTACTGATGTACAGTAGCACATACAGAAACCTGATACCATATAAACCCTATCAAAACATTCTTATGTTACATATACATTAAAGAACGTAAGTCAACACGTATATAACAGTTCCCTCAGAATCTACAGGATAAATTCCTCTGTAAAATCTGTCTCATTATTATAAAGTCTGTGTTTAGAGCTGAAACATGCAGAAGTGTTATTACTATAAAACAAGACATGTTCAGGGGTAACAAGTTATGTTGGTCCTTTTACATTTTTATGTTTCAATCGTAAATTATACTTCGTATCAAATTGTTCTAGATTGGTTTTCCCCGGATACTGATCATGTAATAATATTCCTTCTCAGCGATTGGTTCACACCTATAAGATTTATATAAACACCAGGGACTTTCCAGGCCGGTTTGGTTGCTGTGGTTTCGTTTTTGCCAGTGTTTCAAAACTAAAGCTATTGTTTGGTGTCGCATTTGTTGCGTGCGCCTCGAGGTTTAGCGTGTAAACTGATCAATTCAGAATGCACGTGATCGAAATTTACTTTAGCTGCTGCTAATAATGAAAAACAAAAGCAATAAGAATCAGAATCAGAGAAATGCACCAACACACAGTGCTTTACACAAAAATGTTATTAAATCGAAAAGTTTTCTTTAATTGATGTGATCTTTTTTGTTATAACACCATTCCTGTAATATTAAGACGTTTTTCTGCTCATCGTTGATAGAAAGATGGAGGAGCTTCACCTTGTTATTGGTTCAGACACCAATCTGATTGAGTATCTGTGGAAAGACGGCTGTTTACCAACAATCACCTCCATCTGATTTTACAAAACTTAGAACAAAATGTTCACTATTTTATTCAATAAATTTAATGCATCAATAAAATCAGTATTTTGCACTTTGAATATTAAATTGTGTAAATCAAAAGGTAAAATGCTACACAATGTTGAAGGGGTGAACATTAATGCAAAACGTGCACAGATGCGTCGTATCATGGTTTACATTTAAACACGTTTCTATACATGTTATATAGTCGTATATAATAGAGTTAAAATTGTATGTAAATCTGGAAAGTTCTGATCAGCATGGTGCAGATTCATTACTGGAACCTGATATGATTCAGCATGTTTCTGTATGTTGAACATGTGTGGACTTGGTTAAATGTTTCCTATCCAGCAGTGTCACGTTATACTCAGTATAATATATGAGTATGAAGGAAAAGTTAGTTAGTATCTGTTTCTGCAACACAGTCTCACGGCATTTGGTGATGTAGTCAAAAACTTTAATCTATTGATTCGTGTTCATGGACACGAATTTCCCTCTTTTTTGTGTCACTCTGCACGACCGCTTCTATCTGGCTCTGTCTTCATAGCAAAGCAGAGGATCATGGGTAATGCAGGCAGAATACCAAATGTAATCTTTTTTCCACATTTTTATCAGATAATAAGGCAGAAAATGTACGGTAATGATTTAAGGTCATACTGTAATAAATGTGTGTGTCTTTAACTAACACAGTCTCCTTAATTAACAGGGACAATATATTTAGTGTATTTTGACTTGAAGGAACCACTGATGATGCAGTTAAAACGAGGATAAAATCTCCTGCTTAAATGTTGAGTAATGGTGCTTGAAAATTAAAAATATATATAACAAACGGAAAAAATACATTACAGCATCTATGGGATCCAGTGGCAGAAAGAAAAATGTGGCGTAGGCACCAAAAATACTTTCTATTGAAATATATCACATAGAGTGTCGTCCTCAGTGAGACATAAAAAAGGAGGGTTTAATAGAGGGAAATAGATTACATTTTGTGACTATATAATGAAATGGCGTGAGACTGGGCTGGTTTCTGTTCCATGTTCAAGATATTTCAATTAGTTTTTTTCTATTCATATTTAAATGATTGAAATGTAGGAAATGAACATGAACAGAACTGGAAAACATGCAATAAAATTCCACTTGAACACATGCCATAAAAAATGAGGGAAAAAAGACTCACTGGTGCATCACACAGTCACACAGTTTTATATGTTGTGAGAAGTTAGCTGAAGTTAAAAAACGATGACTCGGCATACACCATAGATGCCGAGGCGGATTTTTTATGCTATAAAAAAGTCATATTGGTCTTTTACCACACTTTCTTTCATATCTTTAATCTTCCTATAGCCTTTAATCAGCCGAGGTGTTTGTATACGGTTTAGGGTTATGTGCAGACGCACCGCTCTGTCCTGTGGTTATACCTGTACGTTTCTATATTTCCATTTCTTTCGCTGAAATTAAGTGATCATTTTAACGTGTCTAAAATAAACAGCAGCTTTCATAAATCAGCCTTAAAGAAATGTAAACATTTCTGTAAAGAAAATAAATTTTTGATGTAAAAAAACTCCCTGAGATGGTATGAAGAAGAAGCCTTTAGAGGTAGCAGATTGAAAAGGGAACCCGTCCTCATCTGGGTGACACCAGGACACTGTGACTACAAATAATTTCCTTCTATAATTGAATATTTTATAGTCAAAGATTGTAGTTGGGTAACCAGGAATCTATAAACAGGCGTATCAGAATGAAACCTGTTCAGCAGGAGCTTAATGACTAGCAGATGTTTAGGGAGGATGTAACTGGTGGTGACTTCATTAACTTGGAGGGATACATGTTATCATTGGCCAGGTACTTCAGCAAGAGCATTGACAACATCATTGACCATCACTTCATGCCCTAATGAGAATCTGTAGATCACTGCAGAGCTGCACGTGCACACATGCAAAGATCATCCACAGCCACTTCCAGGACAGTGGCATCACATTGTGTTGTCTTTCTGCAGGTTATTAAAATCTCACTAACTGCAGAACATCACCACTCATGACACCTGTGACAGTGATGCCTCCCTTCCAGATCTGATTTGAAGGGCAGAACAATGTCATTTGATTCACAGTGTACTGTACCAATTGCATATGGCTGAAATAAATAAATAGATAAAATAGAAATGAATATTCATATAAATACAAATAAAGCCACTTAGAAATTTCCCCACTGTTAGAAATTTCCCCACTGTTAGAAATTTCCCCACTGTGGGACGAATAAAGGTTTATCTTATCTTATTAATTCAGGACTTTGACACACACTATAGACTCGAATAGACTTCAAACTACTGCTACTCACTTATAAAGCACTAAATGGTTTGGCTCCCATGTATCTCTCCAGTCTTCTAACACGCTACAATCCGTCACGCTCCCTGAGATCTCAAAACTCTGGACTTCTAGTAGTTCCTAGAATAGCAAAGTCCACAAAAGGCGGTAGATCATTCTCACATTTAGCTCCTAAACTCTGGAATAGTCTTCCTGACAGTGTTCGGGGCTCAGACACACTCACCCAGTTTAAGTGCAGATTAAAAACATATCTTTTTAGCAAAGCCTACACATAACACACATCACATCATAACCTTGTGCTCCAGAACATCTGATCACATCACATTATCAACTTGTGCTGTTAATATCATGAACAGCAGCTACGCTAATTCCTCTCCACTGCTTCTCTTTCTCTCCCCATCCCGAGGCTTTCTGAGGTTTGGCCAGCTCCAGTCACGTCCCACCTCATGAAGATTATGGACCTATGGATGATCATGGAGAAGTAGATGCCGAACTCGCAAACATCCCGAACCATCTACAGACGTACGAGTGCCAATTGGATCCCACTACATGTGTGGCATTGGACCTCCTGGAGTGTTTAAAGGCTCTGGCATGGAGAAGCTGATGCTGGATCTGTGATGATCACAAATGTTGAGCTCAGTAGCTCCTACTTTTATACCAAAGACTGTAGAAAGAACATTTACTTATAATCTTATACTCCAGTACTCATGTTAGTTCTCTCTCTCCAGTGTTCTGTATTGTTGAAAGATTTATGATCACACTCTTGATGTCACCCAAATGAGGATGGGTTCCCCTTTTGAGTCTGGTTCCTCTCAAGGTTTCTTCCTCATAACATCTAAGGGAGTTTTTCCTTGCCACTGTCGCCACGGCTGCTCATCAGGGATAAATACACACCATTCACCTTCACTGGTGATTTCTGTAAAGCTGCTTTGAGACAATGTCTGTTGTGAAAAGCGCTATAGAAATAAACTTGACTTGACTTGACTTGACTTGACACACTAATCCATTTGATTCCCCTTTTTGTTGCGCATTAGTGAGTCTCAGTTCAACCCTTCATGCTTTGTGAGGAGTTTTTGTGTCTGGACATCAGTGTCATTTCTCTCATCCTGTGGCCAGATTATTATTTTAGCTGGTTATGATCAGGTGTATATGTTGATGACTCAGAACTTTTTGAGATGGCTTCTCAGCAGCTGTTTTACCCCTGGAGATATTGTGCTCCAGCTAATGTCTTTGCTTCATTATGATGGCTCTAATTGACCTTTAGGATACCATGGAACTTATTGTTGTGCTGTATGTCTGCTATCCATGATGAAGGTAATCATTGACCTGTTCATCTTGTAGAATACCAGGCACTTTATCCACATTGTTTCATTGTTTTTTTGTAGTCAATCCAGGTTCATGTTCATGCTCATCTACATACATTGGAATTATGGGTATTTCTCACCCTGGTGTTATTTCCAGTGCTCTTTCAAGCTTTGCTCATATGCTGATTCATGGACCTACTCCAGTAAGCTGCTATGATGTCAGAGAGGAGCTTCCATGTTATGGAGAAGCAGGTTTTCAGTCAGGAGATTAAAGGTGGTGTATCTCTGATGGGGTCTGTTCTGTGTAGGTCAGTCTGGGTGGAAGCTTCTTGTTAGCAGCTCGCTAATTTGTTCTGCCAGGTGATGATGAAGAACAGTTAACTTCTTCAGAGGGTCAGATCCTGATGCTGAGACGTGTTGGATATCTGCCTTTATGATGATGACTTGTTGCTGTGGAGTTTGTTGTGGTCCACTTTTAGGTCCAACAATCATTTGACTTTGGTGTTGTGCAGTACCTCATCCTCTTATATTTCTCAGTCTCAAAGTGGGTCTGATGTTCAGTTCTTGACCACTTTTTCTTTGCAGCCAAAACCGTGACTCTTTGTTGGGAAATATTGTCTTCATGGAGAATGTTTACTGAAATGACACCGTATTGATTCCATATTATCTTTGTGTTCAAGCTAAAACTTTGTAAATATCTTTATCCAGATACAGATGATGTAATAATATTCCTCACTTCTGATTGGTTCCCACGCTGACGCTGGGTTCAATAACAGGGACTTTCCAGTCTGGTGTTGTGGTTATGGTTTCGTTTACTTTTTGCCACTGTTTTAAAACAGGAGCCGCTGTTTGGCGTCATGTTTGGTACGAACGCTTGGAGTCACGCACACGGATCCTAAATGGCTGCACAATCATTTTATTTGAACTGTTTATGATTAAAGTGTTGCAGATATCTGATATGTACAGAACTGCTTTCCTGCAATACAACAAATTAATCATCAGCAACTCGCTCGCATTTTCAGAATAACATGAACAACGTTTCTCTCGTAGTGATATTACGCTTTTCTTGAATGTATGTTTGTTTGCAAATGAATATTCTGACACACGAACACAACGCAGAAATGTCCAGAGGAACATAAAAAGAGGAAATGTGTTGTTATTACACCAAAAAAAGAGGTTTAATTGTCCATAATTTTCTATAAAGGAACAAAGTTCTTCTCTTTTGAAAGTAGAAACAGAACTTCTCAGGTGATCTTGATCTCGGCTGCTCCCCAGGCTTCTGTTCAGTTTAATCAAAGATGCAGAAGCGAACTATACATTTTTGAGGAAACTGTGAATGTTTATTTCCTCATCACTACAGTGCGTTTGGTATGCGGTGTTTACGACGATGGTGGAGCTCTGGGGATTTTTCTGAACTGGTATTACCATACCCAGTTTACCACAACCAGGATCTCCAACAACTCTATTTTTAATACACACACTTTCCGTATTGTTTGGATTTTCTTAGTCTGTTATCAGTGCTCAAGACTCTTCGTATGATTATTCCTCCTGTATGTTCAACCCTATGGAGGATTTCAATTATTTGTGTATTTTTATTTTCACATCAAACATCAGAATGAGAAAAAAATGGTTGGTGGTGGAACCTCGGTTGTGACAGGAAGGCGATGGTGACTCAAACTGAAAAGCTCACGCAAACCTGAACAGGTCTGGAGGACTGGAGAAAAGACCAGACGAAACAGAATGTGCAGATCTACATGTGTATAATATAAATACAAATCCACTTACAACATAAAAGGAAGGTCAATTTTGATTATTTGTAATAGATCACGTGTTATACACACACACACACACACACACACACACACACACACACACACACACA
>JAAIIK010019604.1:11264-21493 GCA_014706435.1 Silurus glanis | reverse complement strand
CACACACACACACACACACACACACACACACACACACACACACACACTCTCACACTGCGGATTTCCCAGCATGCCTGAGCAGGAGCCCGTGCCACACTACCGCCTGTAGTTATTTATATATTTAACGTTTCCTCTCTTCAGTCTCGTTAAAACAGAATCACGTGTTACTGACTCGAGTCTCAGAGTTCAACAACTTCCTGCTCTTCAACTTCCTGTTCCTGTCTTTGGGTTTGATCTCTGCTGTGCCTCAGGACATTACAGAGCATTAGTGACGTTTTGATTTTTGATTCTCAGTGAAACTTCAGCAGATCTTCTGATAAAATCTGAGATTTTTTACAGTGCAAATACACCGCAATGCCAAAAGTATTGGGACACCCAACTTGGTGACACACACACGTGGTTCCACACATTCGTGATTGGACTGTCAGGGGGTTCAAGCCCCGGTATCACCAAGCTGCCTCTCTTGGGGCCCTTGAGTGAGGCCCTTAACCCTCTGTGCTCCAGGGGCGCTGTAACATGGCTGACCTGCGCCCTGACACCAGCTTCCAAACATCTCTGGGAAATAAGAAGAAAGAATTTCACTGTGCTGTTAATGTGACGAGTATACAGCTTTCTTTCTTTCTTTCTTTCTTTCTTTCTTTCTTTCTTTCTTTCTTTCTCTTTTTTGTGCTGTAGTCTACAGGTTCTCTCTCTACAGAGTGTTAACACACAGTTTCGGACACACTATTGGTTTCTCTTTGGTTGCTGGAGCATGAAATTTTCCCTTCATTTGAAACTAGAAGACCCCAAACCCGTTCCTGCATTTCAATGCCCCTGTGCACAAAACCAGCTCCATGAAGATCTGCTTTCCATGGGTTGGAGTGGAGCATCTACTGCTACAGAGCTCTGAACCCTATTAAACACATTTGGGATGAATATGAACGCTGACTGCACCCCAGACCTTCTCACCTTCTCACCTCCATCAGTACCTCTGAATCTCCACAAATCTCCACAAAATCTTCCCAGATGTGTGGATGTTCTTATCACGGCGAATGGGAACTGAAAGATCTTTTGTTCAGGTTGTCCACAAACTTTTGGCGATATTTTGGTGATATCACTGAGAATCGAACCGTTTCTGCTTTATATGGTCGTGTTCTTATAATCGTTTAAAATAAAAGAGCAGGTTGTTGGTTTTTATAGATTTCTGTTTGAAAAGATGAAATTTGCCTCATTTCCTGGCAGATTGTTGATTCAGTCATCGGTTTTAATCACGGCTGGAGAATCGTCCACATTTTGTATTTATTCTGAGTAAATTGGTGTAGAATGGTGTGTGGAAGAAACCAGCGATGGTGTGAACGTGTGGAGATGTTCACCTTTTAGCCACCAGAAGGAAATTTCAAACAGACGTTAAACAATCTGGACGTTGATTATTTTTTTTTTGTTTGTTTATATTTGGCATTAAGTAAAGTTTGACGCTGCTTTCACACTTTTCTCCCCTCAATCGTTTGTTTAATTATCATCAAATTTTTCTCCTCCTCTTTATCCAATCGGATCACAGCTCTGAAAACAAGACGAGGAAAAAAAAACATGTAGGACGAAGCGAGTCGTGTCAACAAGTAAATTAAATTTACGACACCTTGAATTAAAAGTATTTCCTGAACACGTGACGTATTTATGACAAGCAGCTGTCTAAAGCAACAGCAAAACGTTAATATAAATCTAATCTGAACTAGAGCACATGCTAGGCTAGTTAGTTAGCTTGTATTAGCAAAGAATGAGGGGTTAAATGTATGAAAGCAGCCTGACTGTGTTTTTTTCATGATCGATTGCACTGTTCAGTACTGCACTAGTTTAGCATCGGCGCCGTACCCGCGAGGACACGCCCCCATCTGGCCCGTTAGCCTGAACGTCGCGGCGTGTGTTAGCGAGGATCGCTGTGATTTCCTGGTCTTTAGGAATCTGCTTTTTTTCTGCACTATGATTTGTTTACTGATCCTGAGAAATCACTGCCCGCTGACACTGTTCTTTATAACACGTTTTTTTTGCACTCTGATGTTTTTCTAATGTTTTCTGAAGAATATTTCGCGTCGATTTGGACTTTATTTTCTGCGGTGTGACTGACGTGCAGCTTCTCTGATCTCCTGTAATATAACGATCCTGTAATAATAATAAATATGATGTTTATGAAGCAGATGATTTTCTGGGTTTCTTTCACATCTTCGTCTTTATGTGTGTGTTGTGGGGTGGGGGGGGGGGGGGGTTGGGGGGGGGGGGGGGGGGGGGGGTTGACGTGAAGGGTAAAAGTTCAGACCGGAGCATGTTTTTTTGTCTCCGAGTTGTTTCTCTTTGTGAACCGCGGGTGTGAGGGAATCAGAGGAGAATTGTTTGGATGTAAATGAGCTGAAGCTCAGACGGAGCAGAAACAGCATCTCTCTGATTAGGAAGCTTTAGTGTCTGATTTCATCAGGAATTAAATGTGTGTGTGTGTGTGTGTGTGTGTGAGTCAGACTCGAGCTGCTTCTTAAAACACGAGCCATCCTTACAGATCATGTTAAGCTCTTATTCAACTTCCCCAATATAATCGCCACAATAATAATAATAATAATGATTTGTATAAAGTTATCATAAAATTTAAATGTTTAATAAAGTAAAAAAAAAAAATTGTTAATAATCACTTTCAAGAAAGTTTTTCTCGTGCAAGATTAATAAATAATAATAATAATAATCTTTTGCTACTATTTTTATTTAATAATAATAATTTATAATAATAATAATAATACATTAATATTTCATTAAGTCTAAAAAATTTTATGTAAATTTGAATTCAGTAAATACTTTCTAGAAACATTTCCTTATGCTAGGTTTAAATAATAACAATAAATATTATAAAATAAATACATAAATAAACAAAAGTTAAAAACAATTTCATTTTATTGACGAGGACAAAACAAACTTTGAAATTTTTAAATAATGTAAAATGATTTTTTTAAATGAAGAACATTATAATTAAAGAGATGAACGCCCAGAATTTTTGTTTTGTTCAGGCGACTGTTTTCATTGTTAGTTTTTTTTTTGGTTTGTTTATTTCATTCAAATTAATTGCAGAAATGGGCGTTAGACTGAGTTTAAGGCATTAATTATAGAAAACAGTAATTGTGTGTGTGTGTGTGTGTGTGTGTGTGTGTGTGTGTGTGTGTGTGTGTGTGTGTGTTGGGGGGGGGTGTAGAAGAGGTACGAAATATTAATTACAATCAATGCTGGTAAAACAGTGGCTGTAGCTCTGCCCACACACATTAACATTTCCAAAAACGCTCTTGTGAAAATGCACAAATTAACCAGGGGGTTACCATGGAGACACACACACCAAACACATATCAAAGTTTCTTGTAAAAATTTCAGCCATTGTTTGGTCATTTTTAATGAAGATCAGCAATCATGCCATGTGATAAATCCCCCCGGTGTCTGGGCATGTAAATGTAATGTTCATGTTTAGACCCCTAAATAAACACGACTTGGGCATCGATATGAAGCAGTTTCATTAAAAACACGTCAACATCTGGATAAATGAGTCCGTGTACACACTAATATGTATTTGTATGAAAACGCATATTTTTCTCTCTGTTTTTAACTCGATGAACACGTAGATTTTAGAAAGCGCTCTCCAAAGCGGATAAATTACAAACTGTGTTTCCGCATTGCAGTGTGGACCCTCGAAAATGATGACGCATTTTTAGTCATGTGACCAATTCAGCGACATTTCAGAGACCGTTTTAGTGTGGATGAGCAACTTTTGTGAAGCAATTGTGGACTTGGAACGCTTTAAGACGAAAACTCCATATGAGTGCAGACATGTAGCTTAAAACGGATTCTTGGGTCAATGCTTGGACCGCTTATGTTTCGCGTTGCTTTATGAATTTCTACTGAAACCTGATCACGCACACGTTTTCTAAACAAGGCCTCGGATGTGCTCCGTAACTCCAGACCTCATTACCACACCTGTGTGTGTGTCAGCGCTGGAAACGTTTCCCCCCTCAGGACGTCTGTAGCTTCACGAGGCGAGTCGAGGGAACATGAAGGAAAGAAAAAAAGTGACTGAAACTCTATAAAGAGTGAAAATCATTTAGTGTTGTTCAGTGTGGCGAGACGGCTTCGCTCCCTTCCCCCCCCCGCATGCCGCCAAAAAGATGAAATAAAAAGAGGAACATGATGGTGTGTTAATTAGAACCCGAGTGCCATCCATCTTCCTCTTCGCTTTGTTTGACAGTGAAATTTCTCTGTCCTTCACACTTCATGAGCCACGTGTCGTGATTCGCTGAACTCCGAGCAACACGCCCATCCCTCCCTCCATCCGCACACGGAGACAGACAGAAGGAAAACGCTTATCTATCAGGCTGCAGGGTGAAGAGACGACAGGAAGTGGACTGAGAGACAGAGTGAAAGTGAGAGACATGACAAAGTTTCTGGACAGGAAGTTGGAGAGTTGAGGAGGACGGAGCCGGAGCGATGGCACCGACTCAACGCTCATTCAATCTCGTTTCCATTCGAGAGGCGCTAATCGATGGAGGTGTGTCTGTAATCACACCCACGAGCTCGTTTATACTGAGAGAGAAAAGAAGGAGTGAAAACACACACGGATGAAAATGAGTCTCTCGGGGAGAAACATCGAAGCGGTCGATAGCGAGCCTCGTCTGACTCGTACACACGGGCGGGGTTCCGTCCTGAACTCCACATGCCGAGCGAATCCGACAGAACGCTTCAGTGATTAGCATTTATTCTACATAGCAAACCTGGATTTTTATTTAACCAACATGAAGCCGACTTAACGGCAAAAATAACCAGGAGAAGAAAACGTTCAAGTTATTATGAGTACATCAGAGCGAACTCAACTCAAAATCAGGAAGAATTAACGTTTCGACATCGCTGTGATTTCGCTCTCAACTTTTATTAAACCAAACAAACTTCAATTCCTAAATCTTTTCTATCTTATATATATGCGTAAGTGGGTAAACTTGCCTTACTGTATTCTGATACTGTATTCTTTCAACTTCACAAATGTCCAAATATTCTTCTTATGCATCAGGAAAAGGTGTAGAAGTTTCTCCACACCAACACCTTTAACAGCTTCTCTTTAACAATTTTTTTCTATAATGTATATAAATCAGATCAGGTTCCATTCACCTGATAAATAATCAGCAATCTGTGGCTTTGAAATGCATTCTGTAACCTGATTGGCTCTTGTGTGTTATGATGTAATAATATTTGTTTCTTAGCTGAACAATACTAAACTAAATAATTATATTTTTTCTATTATTTGTATGCCAAGGCTACGTCTAGACTAATCTAGATCATTTTAAAAAAAGATGGAAAAAGGCGCTCCGTGTCCACACTTTCATGTTCAAACGTTTCTCAGAAGTTGCTCATCCACACAGAAACGTCTGAAAACGCTCACGTCCCTGTGCTGTGCATGAACAAGTCGTACTGATATGCATTTCCGCTTGTTGTGTATTTCGGCGTCTCAGTGTGGAGGCCAGAACAGTGCGAAAAAAAAATATTTCCAAACAAAAACTTAATTAGTGTGGACATGGCCAAAAAATATCATTGATCTTTTTGAAAACGGCGTTCTTTTGCTTAGAAAATGGAGCGTTTCGAAAACGATGACGCATTTTTAGTCACGTGACCTTTTCAATGTAAACGAACGCCAGTCAGAAGTTATGCGGATCGATCATGTTGTGTTTTGCTCATGCGCAGTACAGAGACGTGAGCGTTTTCAGACGTCTCAGCGTGGATGAGTAACTTCGGAGAAACGATTAAAAACAACAGCGTGAACGTAGATCGCATTTACGGATTAGCAAAGACGAAGCCCAAGTATAAACTGCACACAAGGTTTAAACTCATACTAATACTCATATACGTGTAGTGATGTCACTTCCTGTTAGCTACAGGGTCCAGAGTTTTTTTAACCAAATCATTGAGTAAAAAATCGTGTTGCGATGTGCACAAAAGTCATCAACGCATTAATTATCTGATGTAAGAGCTTTATTATAGATTATTACCAAAATGCTTTCAAAGCGTCGTTACTAGCGGTGAATAACGAGTCCGGGTTTCGCTCATTAGCGCCAGTTGAGCGCTTTGTCGTTTTGTTTCTCGCGACCCTGCCGAAAAGGGATAAATAGCGTCCGCCGCATCTCCTCGTCATCATCATAAAGGGAAGCACTTCCCGAGCTGCTAACGAATACGGATGCCACGTTAATTGGTAGCGGAGAGGAAATATGACGCTCTCCCACTAATGCCCAGGGAAATCCGACTCAGGTTAATTAGACAAATGCTGGCATTTGTGTACTGAACACTTGCAATAATTCAGCTTGAGAGATTATCAGCGAAATGCCACATTAACATACAACCGGCGCGTTCATTAATTCACTCAAACAGAGCGAGCGAGGGGAGAGAAAAACCACGGCGTACACGTGTTCTGCAAACGAACCTCGTAAAAATAAACAGGGTTTTTCTCATTCCTTGTGCGTTCCGTCCAAACAATGAACACACACACACACACACACACACACACACACTAATCGGATCGTATTTATTGTAGCTGCAGATCAGAAGAAGGTGACCTCCAGAATTCAAGCAACGTCCAACCAAGGACATCGGATCGTCCTCATCGTCACGTCTGAATCAATCCTGAATCCGATTCTCAGATATTTTAGGTGACTGTCACATTTACAACAAAAGAAGGACAAACAAACTACATTTTCTGCTCAAGAAACTTCATCCAATCCCATGCAGGATGATTGTTGCACATCTTATGGACATCTGAGCTACTTGGCACGAGACAGAAACCCGAGCCGGGTGTGGTGAGATCGAATTAGACGTATCGGGGATAAATGGACAGGAAATCTTTTTAAAATTGTCCTCCAGGGACACCTTGATGCTCGGGGTTGACAGATTTGGACTTTAAAGGAAATGAAAATGTCAAATCTGGCTCATGGTTTGGTGGAAATTAATGAGGAAACAGCAGTCCTTTTTTTTTTTTAGAGTAGAACCATCAGAGTAGTGGAGTAGAGGAGTGATGACCCGGAAGCCATGGTGTTTTCTCCTCCCAAGGATTTCTGGAGAACACACAGGTTCTCCATGTGAGAATAAAGATTCTCCAGGTAAGAACACACTCAGAGTGACATGGACTCATTCAGCTCTACTGATCAAGTGGTTTGAGTCCGAATCGACTCGAGTGCAGGACGTGACTCAAACATGAGCTGTGGGTTTTCTGGAAAAGCGACGTTTGTTAACTGTGAAGCAACAACCGTTTCAAAAAACCCGCCGCAGAAATAACGGATGGACCAGAGATTGTTCTGGAACTCTATTAAGTTGATTGGAACGCTGTATAATTAGCAGAGAAACGTTTTTCCGCGCGTCTCCGCTGATGTTCGGCGTGTCCTTGTTTCACTCTGCTCAGCCTCCTGCCGCTTTAACGATGCTGAATTTATAATTGATTTAAATTAGCTTTGGGTTTTTTTTTTTTTCTTGCCTTTTTTTTTTCTGCGTTATAAAAATTGTCCCGGTCACAAATGATTAAATTCGAGCATTTTTTTTCGCTATCTGGCTGGAAACAGCTTGAGTCGCAGTCAGACGCTCGCAGCGACGCGAGCTTTTTGCATACCAAAGATTTGGGGAATAGAATTGGGTTTAAACAGGGCACAAAGGGGAAAAATGGAATAATTTAGTTTGCTGAGGTGGAAGATGAGGTGAATACCGTGTTTATATTATACACGCAGAAATATTTTAACTCCTCGAGTGCCCGGTCTGGATCGCGAGGTCGCGGCGTTCGGGAGCGAGAGGAAGGAAACTCGCCAGGACGTCCAGAGTGTCAAAACCATTCTATGTGCACTTTATTTACAGTGGTACAATATGCATTAATATTACACTCGTCAGTGTGTGTGTGTGTGTGTGTGTGTGTGTGTGTGTGTGTGTGTGTGTGGAGCATCTGCAAGCTTAGCAATGCTGTTCTTTTTTTTTTTTTTTTACTAGAAAAGGCGCTAAAATAAAATATTTTATAAATGAAGTGGAACAAATCGAAGGGCAGTAAATGAACAATAAATGAATTGAAAGATTTTTGTGGTGTTTCGATTTAAAAACTGGTTTGTCGCGAGGACCATGACGACAGTTAACAAGTCCTTTGGCAGCTGCCGTGTTGAACTGTGAGTACAACAATCGCAAACAACAAACGTCCTCTCCCCGTGGTGTCCGTATCTCAGAGAGCTTGTGATGTTTCCATGACTGAATTTCGGCTCTGTGAACAAAAGGCATAAGGGTGAGTTCTGCAGTTTGACGACTACGCTATGTCTTTTAAAACGCTGTCGTTTAGCCGCTCCATGTAGTTCTGCAGCTCTTTGGACTCTCGCATGTCCACCTCCTGACACACCCACTTTATTTCCTCGTTCGGCTCCTCCTCGTGAGTCTGAGTGGCTGGAATCGTGGTGAATGTAGTGAACTTGACTCTCTTCCTCTTGGTTGTGGGCGAGTCGCCTTTGCCGTCCTTCCCGCCGTTGCTCTCGGCTCCTCGTTGTTCCTGCCGCTCGTGGCCGTTCTTCTGTAAGGAGTCGCCGTTGAGCAGAAGGCTTCCTTCCTCCAACCCGCCAAGGCTCGAGTCCATAATTGTGATTTGCTCCTCGGTTTGCGGCGACAGGCTCACGTGACTCTCCAGAAGCTCCGCCTCGTTTCCCAGCCACACCCAGTCATGTGCGTGGTTCAGACTCTCCTGCCCTTCGATGCTCATCTCCTTATGCCGATATTTTAGTGCGTAGGAAATGCAGTTAATCAGAAAGACCAAGATAGCCAGACAGAAGACCCCTAACAAGGCGTACATCCCTATTTCCAGGTCCGAGAGTCCTCGGTTGTTCTGAAGCAAGTCGTCATCATAGACGCTGTGTCCTCGAGGAAGGTCCACTTGTGCCGGGAAATCAGAGAAATCTATGGGAACGTTGGAAACTTGGCTGCCGTCGTTTGAGAGTTTTTCTCCTCCCCCAGTTCTGCGGATGATTTCCGCTTTGGTTGTGGTGGTGATTCTTCTTAGCACTCCATCATCGTCCATGTTGGAAATGGAGCTGTAGAAATAATTGCCCTCCATCCCGGTCCGGTCCGGTAAGTTCTGGTTCTGCCTGTGGTTCTCGTTGTCGTCTGCGTATTCGGGTTGCGAGACGCTCTCTGTGCGGCCGTATCTCACCCGGACGTGGCAGTTTCCTGCGGCGAGGACGCTGCGGCGAGGTTTCAGCTTCTGACACGACTCCTGGACGCTCATCTCGACGCGCAGTAGTGGGCCCTGACCCTCGGACTGAGCCGAGACCACGGGCCAGCGCCCGGTCGCGTCCTGATTCACACTCACCACCTCTTCATCCAGAGAGATCACCGTCAGCACAAAATGGTCTGGGTCGTAGAGATCCAGAGGGGCCATGTAGCCATCACTGAACTGCAGCCAAGCACTGATCAGCGCCTCCTACAGGACAGAGGAGAAAAATACATAATTTAACATGAAATAAAACGATACAAAAAAACAACAACAATAAATCAGTTTATGGTTTGCTTCACTAGTGACAATCCCACAGGTTTTTCCAGCCACACTGAGGAAATTTGCATCCCCACTCCTCCAGACTGAACCACTGAACTGTTTATCTGTACACTCCTGAACATGAGCAGCAAGAATCTTTATCAGTGTGACATTTGGCGCAGTATGAGATTAAGCTCTGAGCTCAGATGGACTGAGTGAGAGAAGCTCGACTAAACTCCAGCCAGCCAATCAGAAAGCTGCATTACAGTCATGGACAGGGATTTGTTAATATTAAGCTCCTCGCTGGCCGGGATGAGATACGAACATTCCAGATCTGATGCAGTACAAAACCTTTTGACATGCAGGGGGAGATTATTCCCTCATCGCCTCATCACCAAACACCCACATTCTCACACACATACACATACACAAACACACACACACACACACACACACACACACACACACACACACACACACACACACACACACACATTATTAATCAGGAATTGAAGATTAGATTGCAGAGTGAGAAAGCAGTAATGTCAGGATGTATTAAATCCAAAACACATGCATGTTATTTACAGAGTGTATTGCAGATTATGGATCGTTATTCTAATAATCAATCCTTCATGAATGTTCACATTTCATCACTCATCATTCCGTGTGTGTGTGTGTGTGTGTGTGTGTGTGTGTGTGTGTGTGTGTG
>JAAIIK010019581.1:191650-204385 GCA_014706435.1 Silurus glanis | reverse complement strand
AATAATAATAATAATAATAATAATAATAATAATAATAATAATAATAATAGTTTTGATGATTGGATACATTGGTGCAGCCACTTAATTGGAGACTAAGGACCCTAAAGACATTAAAGTCACATTAAATAACATATCTGATGAATAGCACTGTCACTGAGAACATACACACAGAGACATTTACTAGCTCCTATTTATCAAAAATAATAATAATAAATTGTTACATTACCTTAATCCTTTTTCATCATAATTTCAAAAGTAATCATTCTGATCAAGAAATCTTCATTACATACTTAGTAAGAAGAAAAGAACATTCAAGCTAAAACCTGATCCATGCTCACAAGAGTACATAACTCATCATTGTGATTAGACATAACACTTCCAAATAATTATTATTTGTGCTTATTAATTTTCCTCTACATATTAATCTAACACTTACCTTAACTTTAGCAATTGAAATGAAATACATTTATTTCACTGATACGACTAAAATGTGTAAAATTTACACATTGTTCTAATTCTATATTAATCTCAGCACACAGGAAAATAGACCACATCTGAACAATATTTTAATTCACCACTTACTCAAATTAAGACAAATAGAAATTTATACTCACAAATCTTAAAGTAGAGTGGCTGGAACTCCATCCTGTCACACTGATGTATGCCTGACTGATCAGTGGCCTGTGTTACAGCCCATTAACTTCCTGTGTTCACAGAGGAAAGAGAGAAAGACTTTTGGTTCAAGTAGACGTGTTATTTCTATATAGACACCAAATATAGGCATTCAGAAAATCACAACAATAAATATCAATTTGCAAAGCATAACTTTATTCAGTTCCTGAGTGTCTTGTGTTAGTTTTCAAGTTTAATGTCATTCAGAAATAATAAAAAAAAAGTGGACATACTGTCAAAATGTCCTATAAGGCTAAGAGAAGCAGTTCTTCTGCTAGTCACAATATGGAAATGTAATTTTTTTAATAAACATATTGAAACCCCAGTGTGTGTGTTTGTGTGTGATTTTAGATATTGTTTGTAATGGCAAGAAAGTGCAGCTGCATGTTCGATGTTTACGTGACTCCTTTACTTCTCTGTCTACACAGAATATAGCAGTCATAAAAATGCATACTTTTCATTTTCGAGTTTACTAGATTTTCTTATATGATACATTTTTCATGTCAATTTATTCAAATATATATATATATATATATATATATATATATTTAGCCAACTGCTAAATTTCAAAGGGGTTGAATATTTACGAGTGATATAAAAATATAGTTAATATATAATAATATATAAAATATATTTCATTTATTATAGCAATATTGCCCCAGCTTTCTGTCAGGATCTTCTGTGCACACGGTGCTCACTTCTGGGTGGGCATATGTGTGTGCCTCATCTTTTTGGGCTGCCCCACCCTATGCGGATGAGACATTTAATTTTATTTTTAGTTACTCAGGTTGAATCTTTATTAAATCGTGTGACCATGATCATGATTCACCAAAGTGTTTCTCAATCCTAAACCTCAGCTTGCAATTTCAACTCAGCAACTTGGGGTAGTCTTGCAGACTTTGCGAAATGAGTAAAAAACAGCATTACTTTTTTTTAGAGGAAGGTTCCATCTGCCCTCTTTTACTTCCATGTTTTATCAGTTTATAATACTTGACAAGGATAGCTGTAACATTACTAGAACTCTAACTTGCAATCTCACAACAGTAAGTAAAACTTCGGCACAGATGTTGGGACTCACAGCTGAAAATGCTCTACCTAACTTTAAATGTTAACAGTTCCTGATAAAAATGTGCTACATACACAATTTAAATATCTTTAAAAAGAAGACACGTTGAGCTTTAATGACCTTTCAAAGTTGATATTGCATACAAATATAAGTTATAAAAAGTTATAGAAGTACTGTGAACATTTTTTCCTGAATTGATTTTTTTTTTATATATAAATACATGATCCAGAAAAGTACTGGGTTGAAAGCCACATGTCTCATGAATTTATATTTCAAATTTTATGAAGATTTTCATAACAAATGAGATTCCTACAAACATTTATCTGAGACTATGTCTGATCATTTTCTCCCTCCCCCTGTTTGAGATCCACCTGCTAAACTTAGGTGGCCATTCATACTCTATTCATACAGTCTGCATAGAAATGAATGACTAACCATTAAAGGCTTTTGTTCTACATGTTTGGATATTGATATTGATTTGGCATTCATATTGATGACCAGGTAGCCAGACAAGCTATTGTTTTAACAATATTTAATGTATTGTTCTCAACAATACACACACACACACACACACACACTCACACACACACACACACACACACACACACTTTTAAAACATTTCTCTTATAAAAACAAACAGGCAATAAAACCTATAAAATCATATAAAACTGTAAAGGGAGATATATTGTAACTTTCAGGTGTAAAATAGCATCTCCATGCAGATCTCCAAGTCCCTGTTGTTACTCCGCCCCCAAGAATATTTTTCACATTGCTGCTTCATGCAAATCTCTGATAAAACAACTTTTTTGACTGTCCATTTTTTCCTTTTTTTTTTTTTTTTGTAAACAAAGTCCAGTTAGCACGAGCTGAAAACGAGCTCCTTGTGCCGAACTGAGAGCTGAATAACCTCCTGGTTCATCACACCACATGCTGCTTCAGCCAGTAAGAGTTTGAAATATGACTTGTGTTTCATCTACATTAAATTTTTTTTCATTATAATTTTCTATTAACTGGACAGGAACGGTTTCCTTTATGTTTTTCTGTATTTCAAATACAAGAAATTATCAAGTAGATATGAACTCTGTCTGCAGTGAGGTGGGAAAACTTCTGAGTGTTGACTACCACAACAGCAGCACTGCACAAAATGCAACAACATTTTTTATTTTTTTTATTTTTTTTTTTTTATTATTATTATTTTTTTCCTGAAGGTATTTCTGAAAATGTGACAAAAAAGTGACAAAAAAGGTTTATTCGAGGAAGAGGTCCAAGTGCAATTTCAACAATGTGTAGATTGAAAAGAAAAATGTGCACAATATAATATTTTAAACTCTGCTGCCAGTATTGCTGGATCGTACACTATTAATAAAGAACAATATTTGAAGTAAATATTCTTGTAGTACAACAATAAATATGAATAAGAAAAATATGCACTGTCATAATATCAATAGATTTCACAGCTGCTGTAGCATATATGTATATTTTAATGCAGGATCTTATTTTGTTAACTAAATCAAAACATTCAATGGGTTATATAAAGAAAACACTGTTATTTTGGTGACATTTATCAGACTACAGGACTGAGAAAAGAAGTTATAGGGCCAGTTAGTAGTGAAAGAGAGAGACATAAAATAATAAAAAATACAATTTGTATTAAAATAAGTTTCTACTGTAAAAAAACAATGAAAGCAAATGATTTATTTGTCATTATAATCTTGTTTTATCTCTTCCTTTTTTCTATAGACAGTTTTATTAGTTTTATTATATTTGTCAAGGATGCGAACACAATGAGCTTCATAAAAATAAAGTGTAAGAAAGTTAGGAAGCAAGAAGACTCATTTTGTTCATCTAGTGTTTGAGCTGTAAATATAACCAGAATTCTATCTCTATTATGTAATATTGAGTGCTACTGAGTAAATCTGTGGGTTAGTTCCTTTCTGCAATGATTACATCATGACACCCAGCAGCTAATAATGCTTGAGATCACTCGAACTGCTTTTCACTGTAAAGCCTATTTATACATGTACACGTGCATGTTGTTAATGACCTATGATTTGATGCAGTGTACAATTTGCTTTTTTTTTTTAAACTAGTTGAAGTATAGATGAGCAATTCTCGTAGCAAATACGATTTCTCTATGTATTGGTTAGTTTTTGTGAACTGTAAATAGAGCTTTATCTCTGTGTTCTGCTTCAGCTCTGAGTAAACAGTATCAGATTCTACATAGTTGAAAACAAGAAACCCTGAATTGTCCACAATCTGCAGCAACCCATACAAATAGACATAAACTAAACCAGATGGGTAATGAATTGGATAACTGACATGTACAGTACCTTGATTATTATTTGCTTGTTTCTGTGTCTTGTGTTCAAGCTAAGTCACATCACTGAGCCCAGCACCCTCATCTGTAATGACAGTAAACAGCAAACAAGAAAATTGTTTTTAAAATATCATTGTGAGGAACGTATGATGGAATGTAACTGAACATCTGATACCTTTTAAATGTAGAGGTTATAGTACTTTTATTGTACGTATTGAACCCTTAAAAGAAAAAGAAAAAAAGTGCTCAGCTCCGCTCCAGGTCCCTCAAGAGTGCTCAGCTCCGCTCCCGGTGCCTCAAGAGAGCGTCACTCCGCTCCAGGTACTCCAAGGGAGCTCCTCTCCGCCTCCGAGCGACCCCGTGAGCTCCTCTCCGCCTCCGAGCGACCCTGTGAGCTCCGCCCCAGTGTCCCGAGGAGAGCTCTGCTCCAGGACCTCCGTGAGGGCTCGGCTCCTTCCCAGGACCTCCGTGAGTGCTCCGCTCCTTCCCAGAACCTCCGTGAGTGCTCCGCTCCGCTCCCGAAGGATCTCCAGGCGAGCCTCTCTCCGCTCGTGGATCTCCAGGCGAGCCCCTCTCTGCTCGTGGATCTCCAGGCGAGCACCTCTCCGCTCGTGGATCTCCTGGCGAGCACCTCTCCGCTCGTGGATCTCCAGTCGAGCTCCTCTCCACTCCCAGGCTGCCCAGCAGGCTCCGATCTGCTCCCGAGGGTCCCAAAGAGAGCCCCTTCGCCCAGGGGTTTCCCAGTGCGCTCACCTCGGCTCCAGGACTGCGAAAGAGACGTCAAACCGCTGCCCCCGGGCTCCACCGAAGGTGACGGCTCGCCCCACAGTCCTGCAGAAGGTGAAGTGACGCCTCAGAGTTCCTCTCCGGATGACGCCACATCCCAGAGCTCCTCCCACGGCGACATCCTGCTCCCGAGCTCCTCCCACGGCAATGTCCCGCTCCCGAGCTCCTCCCACGGCGAAGTCCTGCTCCCGAGCTCCTCCGAGGGCGGCGTCTCGCCCCACAGACTCGCAGAAGGCGACATCGGTCCTCCAGGTCCCTCTGATGGCGACGTCAGGCCTCCCGACTCCTCCAAGGAAGACAAGGCACTCCAAGGGTCCTCCCAGGGCGTCGCTCGGCCTCCTGACTCCACCGGGGACGTCGTCCAAGCTCCAGTCGGCACCGAAGGCACCGTCCAGTTCTGGTTCCCCGCCGTGGAGGTTGCTCCGCCTTGGAGGCCCGCCAGGGGCTTCACCCAGCCTCCGGGCTTCATCAAGAACGGGGCTCCGTTGCCGGTAAGCCCCGCTAACTGCTCTATACCGCCTCCGGCAGTCACCAGGGTTGTCTCTCCCTTCCAGGTCCCCGTGGGAGAGAAGGCTCCTGACCAGACCATCCGGAGTGACGTCACTCCATTCCAGGGCATCAGGGTGGTCGTCACTCAGCCTCCGGTCCTCACCGAGGTCGTCGTACCGGTCCAGGTCTCCGTGGTGGACAAGGCTCTGTTCCCGGCCTTCCTGGGTATCGTCGGTCCGCCCCAGGTCTCCGTGGTGGACGTCCTCCCCCATCCGGTCTCCGCTGAAGGCATCACTCCGCCTCCGGCCTCTGCTGAGAGTGTCGCTCCGCCTCCGGCCTCCGTTGAGGAGGTCTCTCTGCCTCCGGTCTCCACTGAGAGCGTCGGCCTGCTCCTGACCTCCGTGGTGGGCTCTGTTCGGCTCCTGGCCTCCGTGGGTGACGTCTCCCCGCTTCCGGTTGACGCCAAGGGCTGCACTCCGTTCCTGGCCGCCGCGTTGGGCTGTGCTCCGGTCCTGGGTCCTGCTGTGTCCATGGTCAACTTCCGGCTCTCCTCAGGGGTGGTCGCTCCGCTTCGGGTCCTTCCCGGCTTTCCCCGGCTCCTGGGCTGTTCCATCCGGGTCCCTTCAGGCCCTGGACGATCAGGAAGGCCCTCCTCCGAGTGCCCCGGCCCACCTGGCTTTCTGTGGGTTGGGGGCGTCCGGTGCCGCCCCTTTGGGGGGGGGGGTGTCAGGAATCCCCCTGCCACGCCCCCTTCGGAGGCTGTCAAACCTCGGGATTCCCCGACGCACCTCGCTCCTGCTCTCATGCGTGCCCCGCCCGCACGAGGCTCATTGCAATCAGGCTCATCCCGAACACCTGGGACTAATTCCACACCACCTATCAAAGCCTCACACTCACATACTCTAGCTGTCCGTTATTGCATGTACGTGTGTGTATGCTCGTGTGTGTCTGTGCAGGTTCGCGGTGGTGCATTTCTCCGCGTATGCTTCTCCCGCTACGCTCCGTCTCTTCCCGGACTCTGCGCTCTCTCCACGGTAGCGTGCATCTTCCCCAGCGCACCTCGGACTACCGACGCTTTCCCGTCGCTGCCTCCGCGCCGCGCTTCCTCCCTCACGCACCGTGGATATTATTATTACGGACTGCCGTTTGCCGGATTATCCCGCTCTGCGGGTGCTTTATGTTGGCTCTGCCTTTTTGTTGAATAAAGACGCCGGCTTCTATTCCTGCCTCCGCCTCCATATTCGCCGCGTGACAACTTACATATTTTGTTTACATTTTTTTTTTATATTTGTATTTCTCTTTTTATTGAATATTCTATTTTGTTAGTTCACTGCAATTATATTCTATTTTTATTAGATGAAACATTTAATTAACTTCCTTTATTTAATTTTGTATTCTTTTATGTTTTCCTAATTCTATTTCTGTATACTTTTACTTGTAACAGAACAGTCGTAATGAGGATTTCACTGCATGTCAGACTGGGATGGTTAGGAATGTTACAAATCATTTAAAACTTAAACAGAAATGTAGAGCATTAACAATCATGCAATGTATACTTAGATGTGAACTAGCCCACTTATATCATTATCATTTTGCCAGCGATGATTAGTCAAAGAATTCACACAGAAGTTAAAAGACATGCAAAACTATGTGTGTGGGGGTCGGTGTGTTATAATACGCCACCTTTATTTTTTAATTGCTTGCTTTTTTTCATGACCTCTGCATAAACAGGCTCACTGGCTTCAAGTGCCGCATCACCTAATATCACAGTACAAAGTTAGATAGTACAGAAGAGCTACTGTATTTACTGTATAATGTTAAACTTATTCCTTCTAGTGAGTCACTTTTACCTGCATTCTCCACAGTGGCATGTATATAAAAATTTACATATGTAAATATGAGAGCTTGCTTGTTAGTAAGAACATACTCTTATATCGACTTAATGCACACATTTTCTGAAATCTAAAATTCTTTCTTTCTATTGTAAGTAAATGTTCAACATAAAATCTCTACCAATTTTGTCAGAAAAGATAGCACAAAGAATAAACAAAACAACTTGCTTATTTTACTACTTTATAATAAAACACTGTACATATGTTAAAAGTATTCATTATGTAACACATTCTCTAACCAGACTGAAGTGGTGTGTTTCCTGACTGAGAGCCCTCAGCTCCTGGAATCTGGCCTGGTGTCAGATTGCTGTTTTGCTGTATGTTTCTTTCCTTTCCTGTATAAAATTATATAGAACAACAACAAAAAATAATTGAGTCAATTTACAAAGAAAATACATTTTATCATTGAGAGCTTTCATACATAAGCGTATATGTAACTAAAATGTATCAAGATATTAACAAATTTATTTGTAAAATCATTTTAGGATCCATTATACACACACACACACACACACACACACACACACACACACAAACACAAATTGTTATTTATGAAAATCAAATATTTACAAAAAAAGTTGTATCCAGCAATTCTTGAATATGACATTGTAAGCAATAATTGATTGGATTTTAAATCATATTAGTCATATTTTACTGTTATTATATTTGTTTCTGTATGTGTGTCTATTGTGTAATGCAGATATAGCTGATCTGCATTTTTGGGGGAAAAAAGTGTGTTATTTCATTATTTATTTTATTTAAGTTGTTTATTAAGTTTATTTATTTAAGTTCCAATTGTATATTGTATTATAAGCAAAAAACTAATGATCAGACCTTTGCTGGATTTGTGCAGAGAGAACCACACCAGGATCAGTAAACAAATGAGGAACAGGAACGCAGAATTTAGACCCACAACCACAACTATTATATAAATATTGGCTTCAGATCCTGAGATAGAAAAAGAAAAAAAAGACAAATGAAAAAGCTGCTGTCAGTACAGTTTCTATTATTATTATTATTAGTAGTAGTAACCCAGCCATTAGGGTTGCACAAGCCAGTGCACACTTAGTGCCAGTCCCAAGTCGGGATAAATGGGGAGGGTTGCGTTAGGAAGGACATCCAGAGTAAAAACATGTGCCAAATCAAACATGCGGATCACGAATACGGATGATTTGCTGTGGCGACCCCTAATGGGAGAAGCCGAAAGAAAGTTTATTATTATTAGTAGTAGTAGTGGTAGTAGTTGTTTTGTTTTGTTACAAAAAAATACAAAGTACAGATACTTTGATAGCTGACTGAAATCCAGATTTTCAGTGACTCTCCACTCTCTTTGTGTCTACAGTGGTAGAAACCTCCATCTGACTTTGAGACACTACTGATGGTCATCTCTCCTGCTGTCTTGCTCTGGACGACTGAATAATTTTTATAGAAGTCAACACCAGAATCTGAGATCTTTGTAGTGCGATATTAACAGTATAAAGTCAGAAGATGCCCTTTAGTCATAGGATGGACAGGACTGTCCAGGATCACATCACCATCTGTAGGAAGAAGAAAGAAGACACTCGAAACAGAAAGAGGACACTGACAAAATACCAGAGCAAGATATCAGAAAAAGTGTAACACAATGTTGATAAAAGTAAAATATGCTCAAATGCAAGTATGACTGAGTAGAGTTCAAATTCAGTTGAGGTTAAAAGTGTCAGATCTAGTCACGTATATGATACATTGAAGACTCACTGTGAACTGTGACATTGACAGGATTACTGATGTCTCCAGATTCAGACTGACACCAATAAACTCCAGTGTGTGATGTATGGAGGGAGGGCATATTACATGCAGATGCTGAAACTAAAGAACAAATTAATCAATATCTCAGTGTGTGTGTGTATCCTCTCACTGTCCGTCCAATAGAGTCTCTGTGATTGTCACAGCTCAATGAGAGAGAGTCAGCAGTAAAGTGTTGACTTCTGCTGGGATTGATGATCAGAGACACTGGAGGAGATTCACCTGAAAAACACATAATTGAGATTTCATTATGATTCAGAAGTTTCATAATTTTATTATAATGCTCTTTTTATGTACAGTTTACTAAAAGTGTTGTTAAACAAATTAATTTGTATAATGAAGAAAGAGATCAGATCAGTAATTTGTCTTTCAGATATTTCACAGCATTGTTCTGAACAGGATTATTAGTGAACATTTAGGGGCCTTGAAAGCTGCTGATTGTCAATTTTAGTTGTGAGATGGCAGTTTTCATTGTACAGATCTGCTGCAGATTTTGTTGTAAATGTTGCGCAGTTGTGTAATAAATCAAAATTAAGGTGAACTATGTCTAGTTAGCAAAATTAGTTCTAGGTTTCAAGTTTTAATCACTACACTTGCTTCTATTTGTTTTACATGAGACAGTGTGTGTGTTTTAAGATAAGGTGCAATACAGGATGATGTGTCATAGATGTTGAGGAAAAAAAACCTCATATGGTTTAAAAAAAAAAAAAAGAAAGTATGCACTGGGTATTTAGCATCAGACCAGTTAAACAATTTGTCTCACTGTCTTTGTAAGGCCCTCACAATGCTATAATTATTAATGCATTTTTTAATACGATTCTACATATAAATCTAACCCTTACCTTAAACCTAGTAATCGAAATGAAAGCATTTTTGTGACACAGCTGATATGGATAAACTGCAGACAATTTCCACACAACAGATTACATAACACTATATATCAACAAATATTCAATTTACCTTTCTCTCTAATGAAAACCCAAAGAAAACATTTACTCACAGATGATCACACAGAGTAAACTGAACTTCATCCCACCACACTGATGAACGAGTGAGTGATCTATGTTACAGTAAGGCCCTACACTTCCTGTGTTCACAGAGGGAAGAGAGAAAGACCTACTGTATGTTTTAGTTGTAGTAGAGTAGATTAACCATTTTATGCAACCCCTAACTCTATTGTACATTATGTCTTCAAAAATAAATAACAAACAAAGCTTTATTTAATTCCAGAGCTACATAAAAGAAATGTATTTAATAATTTCTGTGCACGTTTTAGGCAGTGAAAAAAAATCCTTGAAGAAAAAATGCTTACAGAAATAAAAATGTTAGTTTCTTTTTTAGCAACAAACAAAATGTAAAGTAAATGAATTCGAGGTATACTTGCACCTTTTTTTGCCTCAGATCTTTCTGTCTTTCCATTCAATCCCATATAGAGTCAATGATGTGATCAGGGCTTTGTAGGGGCTTAAACTATCGTTTCCAGGATTTATATATATATCATTATATATGTTTTTTTTTTGTTTTTTGTTTTTTTGCTGAAGACAGTTCTTAATGATATTGGCTGTAGGTTTAGGATTTTTTTCCTGCTGGAGAATAAATTTGGGGACAATCAGACACTTCCCTGGTTATATTGCATAATGGAAAAGTATCCGCCCTGTATTTCTCAGCATTGAGGATACTAATTGAGGATACCAATAATCCTGACCAAATCTCAGTTTGCGAAAATGCCACCCCGTACATGCAGGAAATATTTACAGCATTTTAGCAGACACCCTTATCCAGAGTGACTTACAACTGATCAGTTGAGGATTAAGGGCCTTGCTCAAGGGCCCAGGAGTGGCTGCTTGGTGGGGCTTGGATTTGAACCTTTGACTTTCCAATCCAGAGGCCAATGCCTTAACCACTAAGCTACAACCTTTCTCTACCTCATTTCACTGTTGCCTATAGGCACCCATTTTTTTGTACTGCTCTACAGCCCTTTGACAATGTACTTGCCTCACCTGCCATTTATCTGCCACTAGTTCCAATGATTTTGTGCATAGTCAAGTCGCTTAGCCATGTTTCCAGGTCACAGGAATGTCCTTTTTGGCTGCAATTCTTACATGACATCTTTCAATGTTAAAAGGAGAAGTAAGCATGCTGTAACATTCATTTGCTGTATTAAAGTGCACCATGAACAATTAGATTTTTACATCCACAAACTAGATTTGAATAGTAAACAGAATACCAGGATGTATATTCAAAAATACAAATACATTTGGTGCAAAATTGCCTCAGAATTGCCTGTTACTGCTACTATACATCTTAATGGAAATAAGAATTACTGGTTTAAAGATTTTTTTTATTCCTGTGTAACAGCTTTTAGGCACTTACGAAAAGGTTTATGCTCTTGCCTTAGCCCTAAATTGAGCAACTATGAGGTAATACGTGCTTTTATTTATGGCCACATATTTAAGACCACACACAAACCACACACGCACCGCATTAGCTAAGAAGCGGAAATTATGCATGATTCAGCAAGAAAATAAGCAATATGTACAGATTTATAGACACACAATTGTGTCATATCATAGCAGTTGATACTAAGTGATATCATATTTGACTAACATGGATAGTGATTTGTGCAGAAATGCAGAAACAGGCTTGGAAATGATGAAACATTTATATTTTATGTCCAAAAAGTATATAACAGGAAAACAGCAAAAATAAAAATCCAAAATGTCCAACAAGACAGCGGAGCAACAAAAGTCCACAATGCAAAAGGTGGAAACAATAGGAGCTAACCAGGGGCTTGGGAACACTCTGGTGACATCTGGTGGTAAAAGATAGAAAAAACATTAAAGAAAAAAAAAAGAAAAAATCTTTGCTGAAAGCCCCAAAATGCTTTTACTGCAGGCAAAGCTGTACCACCTGCATAAATCATCTCTAGCAGAAGCATTAATCTTAACATTATATTTTTTTTCCGTGCATGTGGATTTTCCTGGGGATTTAAACTCAAGGCAAATTGTATGTTTTTTTTTTTTGTGCAAGTCGACAGGAAGAAAAATACAAATGTATAAATATTTCATGAAAAAGTTTTGAACTGTTTTGCTGAACTTTGTTCACTACTGTATGTCTAACTTTTCTTGAAAAGTCCATCTTGTAAATGTTCTTGTAAGGATAACTGCGACCAAATAATTGTCTTCCCCTCTGTCAGCCACTGTGGAATGAAAAAAGCTATTTAATTCACATGAATATATTTGAGTTTGTGCACTTTGCTGCAGCTTCAGCAATATATAGCATAGAGCAACATAGAGTTAATGTAAAAAATAAAGGGTGCAGGTGCTGATACTGCAGGTCTTATGGGGGAGACATGTAATGTGATGATTCAACATATACAGACACGTGGTGGTGGTGCTGCTCCTTGAAGCAATGCACCCAAGAGAAATACATATTCATGAATAAATATATTAAAACACAAGTCAGTGATTCTGAAGGCCTTGCTTAAGATTATATATTATAGGGCTTATGTTCTGTTATGTAATGCAAGCAAAGACATACAAGTCCTATTAAGAGTTAAAAAATTAATCACTGTTATAAAGGAACGAATATGATTATAAAGTAACAAACCATAACCTGAGCATGAGGAGAACCACCATTAAACTCTTATGCAAAATAATCACATGACATGGAAGGTGCATATATATACAGTGCCTTGCGAAAGTATTCGGCCCCCTTGAACTTTGCGA
>JAAIIK010019581.1:164830-178728 GCA_014706435.1 Silurus glanis | reverse complement strand
CACACACACACACACACACACACACACACACACACACACACACACACTCATATATACAGTTATGTTCAAAATAATAGCAGTACAATGTGACTAACCAGATTAATCCAGGTTTTTAGTATATTTTTTATTGCTACGTGACAAACAAGTTACCAGTAGGTGCAGTAGATTCTCAGAAAACAAACAAGACCCATCATTTATGATATGCACGCTCGTAAGGCTGTGCAATTGGGCAATTAGTTGAAAGGGGTGTGTTCAAAAAAATAGCAGTGTATGCCGTTGACTGTACAAACTCAAAACTATTTTGTACAAACATTTTTATTTCTAGGATTTAGCAATCCTGTGAATCACTAAACTAATATTTAGTTGTATGACCACAGTTTTTTTCACATCTGTGTGGCAGCGAGTCAACCAACTTGTGGCACCTCTCAGCTGTTATTCCACTCCATGATTCTTTAACAACATTCCACAATTCATTTACATTTCTTGGTTTTGCTTCAGAAACAGCATTTTTGATATCACCCCACAAGTTCTCGATTGGATTCAGGTCCGGGGATTGGGCTGGCCACTCCATAACATTAATTTTGTTGGTTTGGAACCAAGACTTTGCTCGTTTACTAGTGTGTTTGGGGTCATTGTCTTGTTGAAACAACCATTTCAAGGGCATGTCCTCTTCAGCATAAGGCAACATGACCTCTTCAAGTATTTTGACATATGCAAACTGATCCATTATCCCTGGTATGCGATAAATAGGCCCAACACCATAGTAGGAGAAACATGCCCATATCATGATGCTTGCACCACCATGCTTCACTGTCTTCACTGTGTAGTGTGGCTTGAATTCAGAGTTTGGGGGTCGTCTCACAAACTGTCTGTGGCCCTTGGACCCAAAAAGAACAATTTTACTCTCATCAGTCCACAAAATGTTCCTCCATTTCTCTTTAGGCCAGTTGATGTGTTCTTTGGCAAATTGTAACCTCTTCTGCACATGCCTTTTTTTTTAACAGAGGGACTTTGCGGGGGATTCTTGAAAATAGATTAGCTTCACACAGACGTCTTCTAACTGTCACAGTACTTACAGGTAACTCCAGACTGTCTTTGATCATCCTGGAGCTGATCATTGGCTGAGCCTTTGCCATTCTGGTGATTCTTCGATCCATTTTGATGGTTGTCTTCCGTTTTCTTCCACGTCGCTCTGGTTTTGCTCTCCATTTTAAGGCATTGGAGATCATTTTAGCTGAACAGCCTATAATTTTTTGCACCTCTTTATAGATTTTCCCCTCTCCAATCAACTTTTTAATCAAAGTACGCTGTTCTTCTGAACAATGTCTTGAACAACCCATTTTCCTCAGGCTTTCAAATGCATGTTCAACAAGTGCTGGCTTCCTCCTTAAATAGGGGCCACCTGATTCACACCTGTTTTTTCACAAAATTGATGACCTCAGTGATTGAATGCCACACTGCTATTTTTTTGAACACACCCCTTTCAACTAATTGCCCAATTGCACAGCCTTACGAGCGTGCATATCATGAATGATGGGTCTTGTTTGTTTTCTGAGAATCTACTGCACCTACTGGTAACTTGTTTGTCACGTAGCAATAAAAATATACTAAAAACCTGGATTATTCTGGTTAGTCACATTGCACTGCTATTAATTTGAACATAACTGTACGGACATGCGGACATTCACACAATTTGTTATTTTCTGCATGAAAAAAAGATGCTACACTGTAAAAAAAAATTGTTAAGTCAGTTTATAATTATAAGTTCGGTTGACAAATCTTTAAACACAGTGTTGAGTTTACATATAAAAAAGTCTAATTGCATTTTTACTACTATTCTGTCTAATGAAAATAAACAATTAAGTTGGGCAAACGTAATATTTAGATTTTTTTCATTCAAGCGTTTCACTTCCTGTCATTTGTCTGTTTCTGAAGCATTTTGCACAGGGTTTCCCCTCAACATTTGCATTTTAGAAGGGGCTGGATGTTCTCTGGTTCATTTAAGCTTTCTTTTAGTTTTATTATCGAAAATAACCTAAATATATTACACAAATGCTTAATGTAAAATGTATTGGAATGTTCCAATATATATTTTCCAATGAGCTCAGACAGCTAACTTGCTTCATTTGAAGGTTATGTTCAGTTCACTTTGTAAAATTTAAATGAAATGTATCAAAATACACGATTTTATTGTGTAAGTTATAATTAATATAATAAACTGTATTTAAAATGGATTGTGTGTTGTGGGTGGAGTTAATAGAATTCTGGTATTTAAGTCATTAAAGATGCATATGAAAGCCATATGATACACAGTCATACACCTAATGCGAATTACAAATGCTAAATTGAGAATGAATCTTTCTTTTTGAATAAATCTTTGCTTGATTTGCATTAGAGGAAGGCTTTAAGACCAGGCAAAATCCTCTGCCAGCTGGTCAGTTTTATTTCACCGTCCGCGTTTTGCTTTCTGTAAATCAGTTTTGGCTACCGTAAATGCAAAACACGTGATTATTGATCATCCAGCTACGACACAAAACAGAGCACTACTTGGGGGAAAAAATGCTATCTACCTGAGTGAATACCATTACAGTATCAAGAAGGAAAGTCGTTACTATTGTAAGTTAGTATTGTTAAGGGAAAAACAGCATTTTACATGTAAGTAAGTTATAGGGTATTCTTAACCTTGTTAACCATGTGGCTATTTCTATTTCTGTATGTACAACATAATGTGCTTTACATAACATCCGGTCAAAAACACAGAAAATATTTAATCATGTTGAATTATCAGCAAATTTCTAGTATTTCAGGAGCTTAGCTTTTTTAGCATGGCTCTTCTTATCAACATTTAACTAGTTAAATGTAATTTAGCATTATTATTTTGCTTTGAATTTAATTCAGCGAATATTCTCATTTTTTGTATGTAATATTTATCTTGTGTTTTCAACAATTAATGTCAGTTAAGTTGGAATGTAACTCTGCACGTCAAACTGTTTTTGTTTTTGTTTTTATAGTTTTGGAATGCTGTGTAAGCTTTGCAGATTTGCCCACAGTAGCAGAGAGCTCCTCTTGAAACACTACAGGCTTCGGCACTATCGAGGGTGATCATGGCAGCATCCTTGCTTGTATGCTGACTGCACTTTTAAAACTTTAGGTGCGTTAAAAACACATTTGACAAGATCACACGAACACACTGCTGCAGTTACTGACAACTTTCATTTTTCATGCGAGTTATGCGATTTCATGACATAGTCAATTGTCCTTTTATAGATTGTGAGCTGACAACCAATGTCCTTTTAACTTTTAGTAGCCACATATCTCAGAAGCATAAATCTGAACGTTTTAACTTTTTCTGTGTCTTTCAGGCTTCTGATGTGCTGCTCGAAGAAAAGCTACAGCTCTCAAATGTCTATCTTTGTTTATGAGGGAAAAGTCTGGAAACTTCCTGAAGTCTTGCCTGGTAAGTGTGCTATCAATCTGTTATATAGGCATATTCTCTCATACCTAAGGTACTATCCAGATCCTGTAAAGAAAAAACAGTTTTGTCTGGTGTCCAAAACTAATCTGCTAACTGTTCTATAAGCCAAATGGCAGGGGAATGAGTAAAATGGAGGAGGCAAAGTGTTGGCAAAATTGTAATTATTGAATAATCCTAGTTGAATACTTATCAGTAATGAGTCTGACAGCACAAATTAAGTGTTACACTATATTGCCAAAAGTATTGGGACACCCCCTTTTAATGAACAGGTTTAATTACTTTAGTAATTTCCATGAGTACAAATCTTAATGTATAAGCATATAATGATATCCTATGGAATTGTGTGCTTCTAATTTTTTATCAACAGTTTAGACAGGCCTCTTTTCTATTCTAACATGAAAATGCTTCTGTGTATAAGGCAAGGTTCAAATGGAAATGATTGATTTAGCCAGTGTGGAAGAACTTGACTGGTCTGCATGAAGCCAAGTCCTAATCCCAGCTGAACACCTCTGGTGTGACTTTAAATGCAGACCTTGAGCCAAAAACTCAAACCAAACACCAAAGACTTGTACATATGGGTAGTCAATTTAGACACTTCCAAAACTGTTGCAACAGAGATGGAAATACAATTTGTAAATACATGAATTATGTTTTCATCTTTGTTGCCACAGTTTTGGAAGTGCCTTTTTTCTGTTCTAAAGAAGGTGTGTCACAATACTTTTGTCCATTTAGTGTAAGTAGAAGTCATTGGTGTTTGGTGATTAGTTTTTGGCTCAAGGTCTGCATTAAAAGTCCCACCAGAGATGTTCATCTGAGATTAAGCTTTTGCTTTCTGCAGACCAGTCAAGTTCTTCCACACTGACTGAATCAGTAATTTCTTTTTCGAACCTTTCTATACACAGCAGCATTGCTATTTTAGAATAGAAAAGGGTCCTGTCCAAACTGTTGCTATAAAATTAGAAACACAAAATTCCATCGAATCTCATTATATGCTTAAACATTAAGATTTGTACTGATGGAAATTACTAAAGTAGTCAAACCTGTTCATTAGAAGGGGGTGTCCCAATACTTTTCGCAACATAGTGTATATCTAAGCAAACACAATGGAAAATTGCGGCATGTGTGATTTTTTCGGGGACCTATCTCAAACAATATAAAAATCTCTTTGTGGTCCAGCAGAACTCAATCAATTAAAAATGGGTTTTGATTCTGTCTTTATGCTTCTTTTTACTGCAGGACACAGACCCAGAAGACACTCACACAAAAGGGATGAAGATGGGGGTCTTAACTGTTGTTGAAGATGATGTTGCCATCCATTCAAACCCAAATGTAAGGTGCCTGTTTGTAGTTTTAGAGGAGCAAGCTGTGCTGGATAATGTGCAAGACTTCCCTACAACTGTTGCTCTCCTATTTGGCTTTAATTTATGCCATCAAAATTAGCTATCCTAAAGAACTAAAATACACTTTTAAAACTATTCAGAAAATGTTTATTGGCCTTGACCCCCAGTGCTCTTCAAGAGTTAAAGTAGCTGCAGTTCATATGGCTAATTAAAAGTGCAAGTACTGATTTCTTCCTGTTTGTTCAGTAGCTGTATAACAGTACATTTGCCAAAGTCAGTTTTGAGTTTTAATGTATGGTTTTATGACTTTCAAGTTTTGTTTTTAACAGTTGTAATACTTGATTGCTCTAGCGAATGTGTTGAAACTGCTTGTTTATTGCTGCAGCATTTTAAGATTGTTATTCTGCCACTTTAAGAAAAAGTGTGCATTATTTTAAAAGCATTTGTGTTGTTTTACTCCAGCGTTTAAAGGTATTACAAGCTTGCCTCTCTTTTGGCCTTTTAATTTTTTCAATTTTATATATATTTTATTTTGAATTATTTATTTTATTTTGATGACTGGAGTCGAACTATATCTGAGTAAAATTTTTGCAGTTCATGTTGACAGAAAATGTGTCGCTTGTCAGAATTGTCAAATAAATATTTTTCTGTAAAAATGACAGTCTTTTTTATTGTATTTACAGTATGCTTTGCAATCTCTGTGGTTGATTTTTAATGTGAAGGCCATACAGGAATTTGTGAAAGAAGTTTGAATGCAAGCTTTAAAGCTGTAAATTAAAAGAAGAAAATTAAGTTGAACCAACTTAAATAATTAAGGTCATTTGCTGCAAAGCTTTTTTGAGTTTACCGAACTTCAGGTCTGTAGTTCTCCCTACTCATTTCTTAAAGTTCACTCAACCCCCTTTTTAACTTTAAACAAACTCATGATGACTAGTTAGATGTACTTACTTAGGAAGGTTAGATGTACTTACTGAGGAAGGTATACCTAACTTAAACTAGCATTTTCAATCAACTTTCTACAATGATTTGGCATAACTTTAACCAGTTGAGTAAACTCAAAATTGCTGCAAAGTATACATTGTGTATACATTTGTGTATACACATGTAAAAACTAGATGTGAGAAGTGAATGGGATTCCATTTTAGGTATCTTTTTTCTCAGTAGCAGAAATTAATGCAAGCACTGTTTACAGAACAAACAACATTTCTTGTTATAAACAGGCAAACAATCCAAATCAGCAGGCAGAATCAGAATGTGAAATGTTAAAATTGGCAAAAAACACTACAAGGGCAAAACATGAATTAGTGAATCAAAGGCTCACTAAGCAATAATTATGGTTTATTTTAGTCTGTTTATTAATCTAACAAATTGTTTTTAAAGATTGTTAAAATAAACAAGAACATGTGACACTTTCAGATTACAGATTCCTCTCTGCCTTTATCTGCAAAATGGGTTCAATGTTCTAAGAGAACTGGCTTCAGCATTCATTTCTAACCTTCAAAGTGACAACATAATACAAATGTGAAATTTTAGAAAGCTGCGGTGAGTTTGTAAAAGGAAACACATTAACTAACCACCAAATTATGCTTGTTAGCACAAAAATTGGCAATTTAATAGAAACGTAATTGCGGAACCAAAAACATATTGCTCCTTCTGATGAATAAATGAATGACCGAGTAAATGAAGTGGTCATTTAAAAAATCTGAGATTTAAGTGATTCTTGTGTTACATTTCCATCAAACAGACATGCTGTAAGTGGAAAAAAGTCAGAATAAATTAGTTGTAAAAAAAAAGAGTTACAGAAATGGAACTGTAAAGATAACAGCAATATATTACAAAGAAAAAGCAAGAGAACGTTGAATTACATCAACTCCAATATGTGGTTTTGCTCTTTCCTTTTTCCTTTTTTTTTAATATTAGTGGTGAAATAGTGTCTATCAGCTTGCATTTACAGTATATAGAAAACTTTGAATCTTATAACTATACACACAGTCTAATTTTTTTTTTTTTTTATTACTTGGAGAGTGTTTGTTGTTTATTTGCTTCTACATAATCTAAATAAGGAAAAGAAGTGCTTTCTTAGTTAAACTCAACCAAAAAAAAAACATTTATCAAACATTGAATCTGATGAGAAAAAGATCCTCTTTAAAGACATCATTTGCTGCTGGATAATCCTGCTTTTAGACATTTAAAAAATCACTCTGACCATGATTCCTGCACTGGTTCATAAGAAGTAGAGAACACTTTATTAAAGCCAAGAACAAATCTTTAGATAAATCTGATTCTACACAAAATGGTAGTATGTTCTAAACATATAAATAGAAAAAATAAATCTATGCACATAAACTATCCTAAGAACCAAAACTATAATCAATACACTTAACTGCATGTTAAGTGCATGTTGTTCCTGTATATTCACCTTTTTCCCTGCCATCTGTCCACCACCATAATTTTCATAATGTATCGTTTGATTTATTTTTTACACAAAACCTTGATGTAAATGTGATTTTGTCTCAGGACAAATATATATTTTACATGTGCCATTTGCAACACTATAGATCATTTCTACATGAGCTCTTTATCCCAGATCATTTATGTTCACAAATTAATTTCAAACGTGCCTCGGGATGTGGTTTTAATTCTAACATTTAATTCTACAAGATGAAATCTTTTTTACATGATCACATTCACATACTGACACACAAAGACTTCATAATTTTTTACAAATGTCAGAAGATAACCTCCTCATTCAACTCAGTTAGTAAATTTTTTTTCTTTGTTTGCACTTAAAAAAATAAATAACTCTGATCACATGCTCTTCCTCACATACTTCATAAGAAGTACAGCACATTCATCAATGACTAAAACTCATGATCCAATCATTAGCTAAAATCTGACATATGTTCAGAAGAGTACATCCAACTCATCATCGTGATTAGGGAGCCGTGACACTTTCAAATCTCAGTTCCTTTACTTTAGTTTATTTTAAACTCATTATATTTGACAAAATTCATTTATTGCAGTAACATGGGCATTATTTCAATATGTAAACACTACATAAGGCCAGAGTCACTTTTTAAAGTGATGCTTGTAAAAGCTTTACCATTGATCCTGAAAAAATAACATAAAACCCTGGGTAAAGAGGTTCAATGTATGTAGTTTGGGCTCTGCTGTCGTAGGATAAGGATCCTGCGCTATAGTCCACATACACTCCTATTTTAGAGGCGTTTTCTTTTGGAGATTTTAGTTTGTTTCTCATTGTGCCGAAATGAACATCTTAAGGGAGAACAATATAAACTCCAAGACTGATCATTGTTCCCAAACGCACACTCTTTACCTGTTCTCTTTCTGATAATGCTTTTATATGACAACGTTATTCAACTCCACCAAATCAGCTCCACTCAACCTCCCAGTGTGTTGGGCTCCAGCATGAGCTGACAGGCATCTGATTGAGAAAAAATAAAATATTATCTATATATATATATATATATATATATATATATATATATATATATATATATATATATATAGAGAGAGAGAGAGAGAGAGAGAGAGAGAGAGAGAGAGAGAGAGAGAGAGAGAAAACCTTATACGTTGCAAATAAAATCATAAAAAATACTGGTTCAGATAAAACAAACAAGTATCCAAAAAATATCTGGAAATGTTCAGAATTCTTGTTCAAAAGTCTGGATTTTTATAGTGATTGTATTTCTTTGGAACCAGGATTAGACTATAAGGATCATTTCTGTGAAAAAACCTAAACATCTTAGATCAGCAAAATCTGAAAGAAAGTGTCTGTGTAAGATTCTGAATGTGTATGTCTTATAATTTGCATCTTGAATCAACCAATGCCTTTTTTACTGTACTTTAATAGTAAAATAAAGTTTTCTTACATTGCAGGAAATCCTCTCTGGTTTTGGGGACATGATCTGGTCTTCTGATCAGTATAAATATAAAATATAATATTACAGATTCATATTACATCACAGGTTAAAGAAAGCATATTTATGAAAGTACATAGATGACACATACACAGTTTATTAAGAAAGATAATGTCTTAAAGAGTGCATCCGCATTTTTTATGTCTACAAATCTAACTATCAAAAAAGATTATTAGAACAAAAGTGCTAAATATAAACTATTGTAAACATCTACTGTTACTGTTAACCAACAGCAAAATGCATTATATAAGGAAATCTGTCCACATCACAATGTTTTGAACCGTGACAGTCATAAAATCAGTTAATGTGAGATGTTTCAGGTACTGGAGTAGAGCTATATCACACACGACAGAAACTCCTGTACCACAGACTGAACTTCCTGTTCCTGGTCTAAACAATGGCCTTGTGAAATAAAGGTGTGTGTCTGAACTGAATGATTTACTGTGAACAATTTGACAGGAAGTTTACTCTGTGGTGCTGGAGTTTCTCATTTGGGAACCGCAGTGCTACATTCTCAGCTTCACATGAATATGGGTCAGCATTTAAATAATGAGAAACTTCTAAGGACAAAATACGAAAGAAACAGGAGTGAAACACAATTTTCTTATAGATCACATCCGCTAGTTGAATTTTTATAATTACTGTAAATTAAAACAGTTTAAATATGCCAGTTTATGCAATATGATAAGAAATACTTCTCTCTTAACTCTTCACTTGACTTGAAATACATAATGTAGTGTTAAGACAGGGCATGTTATGTGCCCAGATAAATGGATTCATGTACTCCAAGTTTAAATGTGCTTTAATTGACCAAACATATCATAATGACATAATGCACACAGTGGGGTGTGTGTGTGTGTGTGTGTGTGTGTGTGTGTGTGTGTGTGTGTGTGTGTGTGGCCTTCTGCAAGGGTATATATAGTGCATTTGAAAAGTATTCAGAGCCTCTTTACATTTTTTAAATTTTTTTATGCTGCAGCCTGATACTACAATCATTGGAAATTATTTTTTTCTCATTAATGTACACTCAGTACTTCATAATAACAAAGTGAAAACAGAAGTCTTAAAAATGTGTATTTATTTATTTATTTATTTTTTTTTTTCAGTCCCCATCCAACCTTTAAAACAGATTACAGACACCTCTAGAATTATGTTTTCACTTTGTCATTATGTGGTACTGAGTGTAGATTTAAAAAAAAAAATAAAATGAACGATTGGAGTATGCTGTATATGTGTCAGTTCCACTAGGAGGTGCCCACGCCACACAATAAGTAGTGAACCGCTTTTATAGTGAAAGCAGTGATCACGTGGTCGGGGGGAGGGAATTAAACATGGTGGAACCCATGAACAGTTCAGGCATGAGAGATTCATATTGTGCAGGCAAGAAACCGTGCTGCACTTCCAAACGACAGCTCAGTAGAGGATGACATTGAACATAGAACTGACCCTGGTCATGTGTGGAAACATCTACCTGTATGACCATTACAATTTTCAATGCAATTCATTTTTAATTGTATAGCGCTTTTAACAATGAACATTGTCTCAAAGCAGCTTTACACAGATAGTGTGGTGATTAAAAGTGAATATGTTCTTTATAAGTAAGTTTGTCCCTGATGAGCAAGCCGGTGGCGACTGTGGTAAAGAAAAACTCCCCAGGATAGCATAAGCAAGAAACCTTGAGAGGAACCAGACTCAAGAGGGAACCCATCCTCATCTGGGTTGCACCGAATGTCCATTTATTGCAGATATACAATGTTGCGGGGTACAGTGATGGTGATCAAAAGCGAACTGTAGTCCTGAGTCAATGTAGCAGTCTGGTGACATTAACTACAGCTCCCGTTCTTACTCCGGAATTTCATGGAACCACCCAAGGCGTTGATGAGAAACCATCTCAAGCTGCACAGAGTGGCCTCCAATTGAAGAGAGCACTATCCAGAGGCAGGCCTGAAACTACAGAGCAGGAAAAACTGCAAAAAGAAATTGACACGTTACAGTTAGCTCTGCAAAAGTTAATTGAGCAAAAACAAGGTGCAGCAAATCGCACATACCAAAACACTAGCACACTACAACACACAAACATACCACAAAGCCCTAACACATTACAAAGCTCAAACATACAGCAAGACACAAGCACATACCTGCATCCAGTGCCATCTCGACCAGTCATGCTTCCCTGGAACAAAGAGTTTAAAATATCAGGACAAATTGGTGAGCATGGACAAAAAGACAAACTCATCTTTTCAAGTTTGGCCCATCAAATTGAGCATGGACTGAGCAGGGGGTTTTCAGAGCTTGAAATTGTGGATGCAGTAATAAGAGCAATAGCACCAGGCATGCAGCTGCGTAGCTACCTAGAAGGAAAACCAAACCTAACCCTGCCCATTCTTAGACGCATTCTACGAGCACATTATCAAGAAAAAGGGGCAACTGAATTGTACAAGCAGCTTACCTCAGAAGTACAGAATAGCAAGGAGACCCCACAAAGCTTCCTCGTTCGTTGTCTTGATTTGAGGCAAAAGATCCTGTTTGCATCTCAGGAAGCAGAATCCAGTTTGAAATATGACCCAATCCTGGTTCAGAGCATGTTTCTCCACCCTGTCCTGACTGGTCTGCAAAATGAAAGTATTAGACGTGACCTGCAACCTTACTTGACAAGAACTGATGTGAGTGATGCACTTCTCTCTGACAAGGTCAATGTTGCATGCGCAAATGAATAAGTAGAGAGCAGAGAGGAATAAGAAGAATTATGATGGGAAGGTGAGAAGTTCCATTTTGTGCCCTGGAGATCGTGTCCTCGTGCAAAACTTGACACCAAGAGGTGGGACCGGGAAGCTCCGCAATCACTGGGAAGATGTTGTGCACACAGTAGTACGTCAAGTAGGAGAAGGGAGTCCGATTTATGAAGTGAGACCGGAACAAGGAAAGGGAAGATCTCGTGTTCTTCACCGTAACCTCTTACTGTCTTGCGATTACCAACCATTGGAGGTTGAACTCAGGAAGGAGTCAAAGACAAAAAAGATGGTGAACAAACAAAGGTTAGCCGAAGAAGATGAGTCTAGTCCAGAAGAAGAGGAGGATGGAGACTATTACTATTACTTACCTGCTGTGCAGCATCAGCAACCTGTGGAAGAAAACAGCGAATCAGATAACACATACTTACCTGTTGTCCAGCCCAGTAAACCTGAAAAGGAAAGAAGAGAAGTTAACCCAGAGATAATGAATGCTGATGAAACAGCTCAAACAATGAATGAATGCTCACCTCAACAGGAATGCGATGCAATGGATGAGGAACAACCTGTAGGACAACCTGATGATGTAGCAGATGCTCATGCAGCCTCAGACGAAAGTAACAGTGAAGGAGAACAGGGGTACAGATGGCCTAGGAGAAAGAGGAGACCACCGAAAACATTCACCTATGATTACCTGGGAACCCCTGCATGCTATAGTGTACAGCATCCAAACACAATGTCATTTCACCTCACACCATATGAAATGCAGAACTTTACACCATGGACATACCAAGTGTCACAGTATCAGCCAGTATATTTATATGCATACTAAAAAGACCTGAAGTAGAGTGGAAAAAGAGGTCATAGTTAAAGAAGACAACAGATCGTAATGTCCAGTATAGTCCTTAATTGAAGAATTGTACATACAGTTAACCTTCAGTGCTTACATGCATAAGATTTTGAATTCGCATGTAATACAGCTCCACCCTAAGAAAAAAAAAAAAAAAAAGTAATGTCGGGACGACATTTATTTTCGAAGGGGAGAGTGTGGTAGCTAAAAGAAATAACAATAAAGAAATAAATTAATAGTGGATGAATAATAAATGATTGTATTAATGTTGCCTGACAATCGATCATTCGATTGCTTTTGTCTTGGCTGAAGCGCTCACCTGAGTGGGGAGGGGGCACGCTGCTAAAACAATACACTGACAGTGAAGCAGCAGCAGCATCTCCGTGTCACTTGTTTTTATTAACATTTATCTCCCCTCATCAGGCGGTGAGGGTACTACACCTGGATGAAGTGGGAAGATCCACGGAGGGAAGAGGGGCAAGAACAGTGGTCACTGGAACCTCAGGAGCATGTTAAACACTCTATATCCATGATCCCTCCAGATCTGCTCCTTTACCTAAGAAAAATCTACTGATAAAAGGCTTGACTAAATAAATATGTTTTCAACCTCGACTTGAACACTGAAACTGTGTCTGAGTCCCAAACACTGATTGGAAGGTTGTTCCATAAATGTGGGGCTTTATAAGAGAAAAATCTGCCCCCTGCTGTAGTCTGCATTATTTGAGGTACCAACAAATAGCCTGCACCTTTTGATCTAAGTAGGCGTGGAGGATCATACTTTTACAGAAGTTCACTCTGAAACCAAACTCTGAAAATCAAAATCAAAATAATATTTGTTGGGACCTGCAAACCAGGATCAATTCTTCTTGCACATAGTTTAAAATAAAACTCTGCAGGTAGGTTGTTCCAAACATCTTGGAGAACTAAACACTGGTCCTCTGTAGGTTGCCTCGAATCCTTCTGTCTCATGTAATCCCAGACAGACTCTCATTGAGATCAAGTCCAAAACCATGTCTTCCAGGACTCTTCGTTCTTCTCAATGTACAATATACAGCAACTGTCATTAAAAATCTATATTGGAGAGAAAAACAAAGAGTCCTGGAAGTTATGGTTTGGTTCCAACAGAGCTCTGATCACAACATCATTGAGTCAGTCTTGGATTACACGAAGAGACAAAAGGATTTCAGGCAGCGTATAGAAGATTTTTGGTTAGTTCTCCAAGATGTTGGGAACAACCTACCTGCTGAGTTTTTGCAAATACTGTACCTTGAATTGCAAGTATACCTAAAATAATTTATGCTGTTTTGTAAGCCAAGGGTGGTTCCACCAAATATTGATTTGATTTGGATTTCTCTCTAGTACATTCACTTTCCATTTTGTTTATTGCTAATAATAAACTATTAATTCAATTTAATGATATACGAGGACAAAATCAGGAAATGACTAGTTTAAAACGTGTTTGAGCACTTTATCAGTTTATTTGCTAATTAATCCAACTTTGTGTTTTTATCATCTCCATATACACTTTTTTTTTTTTACACACACACACACATATATATAATT